>CAJNDT010002159.1:0-35644 GCA_905221615.1 Symbiodinium sp. CCMP2592 | reverse complement strand
GCCCCTTGCGATAAGTAGCTCCTGGGAATTGTACGTGCTGGTTACAATGCTGGTGATATGTGCTGTTGCAATATGGGAAGGCTGCAAGGGCGTGATCAAAGGAAGAAGTGAGGCGGTAAGGCTGAAAAGCCTCGAGACCTCGCGAGATCGTCAGCGACTTTCAAAGGTCGAGCTGAGGACGTTGAGTGCCTTGCTGCAGAGGGATCCGGAGACGCTGTCGCGAGAAGAGCGGGTGGATTTGATCCACCTGGCGGGCCTGTGTGGTTCGGATGTATCTGAGGCTGTTGGGATGAATGTTTCCTCCTCTCGCTCAAGAAGGACATCCAGTTTTGCCCCAGACCCTACGTGCTCTGCAGGAATGAGGCCAGAGGAGGAGGAACCATGTGCAGCTCCTCCACCTCCTCAACCGGTTCAAGAAAGACCTACGAGAAAGGGCACGAAGATTCCCTCAGCTGCGCCTATGTCAAGTTGGGACGATCCAGTATGGAACGAACGGCCTTCGCTGGTCAACCGTTCCGGAAGAGCTCCGAGGACAAGGGAAGCAGCAACGCAGTGCGAGCTCTTGGGCGATGTTCCCAAGAAAGTGTACATGGCGCCTAAGGGGACGTGTGTTCATGCTTCAAGATCGTGTTCGACCTTAAATTCCTCGACGAGGTTTCAGGAACGCGACGTGTGCCAGAAATGTGTGCGAGGCCAACGAGAAGAGACCGAGTATCGTGGCACAGAGTGGTTACGATGAGATGGTGAAGCGACTGACGTCGCCACCAAGGAGGGGTGAAGAAACCTCTGCATGCAGCCTTGAGTCTGAACGGTCATGTGTATAGACTAACAGTGGAGCTGTTAATGATCGTTGCTGATCCGCATGCTCAAGCGGAAAACATGCCATGATCGGCAGAAAGACAGGCATGATCAGCAGAAGCACAGCCATGATCGGCAGAAGCACAGCCGTCACTGGCATAGCAGGCACTGTAAAGAAGCTTGCTGACATGCTCTTGCGTGGAAAAATTCGATAGGAGTGCGCGAAGGGTTGATGGTCGAGAGCTGGTTTTAAGGCGCCGTGAGCCTTTCGACAACCACGTTGTACCGAAGACGAACCCGTTCGAACTCCTCAAGCCCTTCAAGACTTTCACAGAGTAGGAGTCGGGGTGGTGGCAGTAGTAGCAGTAGTAGTGGTAGCAGTAGTAGTAGTAGTAGCAGCAGCAGCAGCAGCAGTTGTTGCGATCAGCTCAAATAGCCTTATTTGTGTAAATTGTGCTGAAGGTAATGAAAATTGAACGAATACCGATGTTATTACTATACTTGCGAAAGGCGATGCTTTGAAAAAGAGCCCGACTCCAATCCCGTACAGTTGAGAAGCAGCACTTGAAGCCCTTCGTTTGCTCAATCGGCAACAGTCTGAGACTCCTTTTGCTACGGGGCGTAGACGACAGGCGCACACATAAGACCTGATGAACACAACCGACAGATCAGCAAATAAGCCAATCTCCGAGCAGCAGCACGCTGCTGCAGCTGGATGAGTCGTAGTCGGAGCAACCTTACTGGGCTTAGAAGGAACCTGAATGATTCGCGCAGACTGCTCGGGGTATGTTCTACTAGAGCTATATTATGTACAAGCAGCAGTAAACGGCTTACAGGGTGTGCTTCTCACTAGTTGTTCAACCTCGTTGTTCGGTTCTAGGCCACCCAACCACCTAGCAACCTATAGGGGCTTAAATAATTACCACTACGATTTTTGGGCTTCCTTATCATAGTCTTTGTATCATGGGCCCCCAAGCCCCATTCTAATTATTCAGGCCCCTACATTAGACCCTTTGCAACTCCAATACTCCCTGGACTTGCTTTCGGTGGACCAATCCTAAGGGTCCATGTGCCCAAATAGTATATACTTTGGGCCCAAGGTACCTATATAGGGAGTACTTTACCGCCATTGTATACCCTAAACCCTAAACTCTAAACCCTAAACCCATGAGTAGATGGACCCTTAGACCAAACCCTGCTGTTTTGGCAGTTCAGAGCTCCTGGTGCCATCCTCAAGAGTTCGTGCATGTGGGAGTTTCCGATTTAATTAAGGGTACCTTAGGGTTCCTTTGAAGGGATCCTTAAATAGGGTTCCGTTAAGGGGATCTATAAGGGGTCTTTAAATGGTTTTTTTGTTTAGAGTTTCCGAACAATTAAGGGTAATTTTTTGCGGGGTCCTTATAATGAGGATCCTACTATTTAGGGTAGTTTATTAGGGTACCCCATTTTCGGAAACTCCTATGTCGTGGACGTCAGATTTTGGCTGGAAGTGGCTTCTGCTGTTGTTCTCCAGGAACCTAAACCCTAAACCCTAAACGATCCCTCGCATGGATTGCTTCAAGGCTCATGGGTCAATGCTTGCAGACACTCTTTAGGGTTTAGGTTTCAGGGCTTAGGCTTTCTTGTCTTGTGCTGACAGCCAGAGCATGTGGCGGATTCGTATAAAAGGGCATGAGCTATCCTTGCGAGCGTGTCACAAGACGATACCTTGTCCTTTTGATTCCACACTAGAGTCGCCCATTTTTTGGACGCCCCTTCCGGGTACGGAATAGTCCTGCAAACGCCTCTCATACGGCTTGAAAGCTGGCTCATCGTGGCAAACGTAAATAGTAAACCCATCAGCCGTAAAACCCTAAACCCGAAGGCCTAAACTCCAAGGGTAAAAAGAGGGACCCTTAATAAGGACCCCTAGGTATATACCCTTAATGTAGCCATTATATACCCATTTTTAATTTTGTAGCCCATTAGAGGGTAGGGGGTAGGGCTCCCCATTAAGGGTCCCTCCCTTTCCCCTTCGATAAACCCCCACCCCATAAAGCCTGCATACCTGGCACCTGAGCTATGACCAGGAGCCCGCCTATGCGGCCGAAATGCTTTGAGATCCCGGTTCTTAGACCCCTACCTATAGTCTCCATTGCATGCAGTTCGTTTTCGGCGTTACCTTACAGGACCCTAATTATATATTTGGTAAAACCTGGAAAAGGAACTACAATGGAGGCTATAGGTACTGTAGGTCCAGCTTGTCGGTTTACGGTTTTGGTGTTAAGGTTTTCGGGTTTAGGGAACTCCAAAAAAGGGTTCAGAATGATTAGTGCGAAGATTCCCTATACTTGACCTGAAGGGTATGAGGATGCTGATGTCCCAACTTCCTGGACTCTGCTGATTCTACTGTGCGATTTAGGGCTTAGCGGTTTTTATATCTGGCAAATTTCCAGCTTGGGTTTAGCTAAGTGTCCGGTTTAGGCCTTCAAACTTGGGTCTTAGGGAAGCTTAGGGTTTCGACTTTTTTTGTAGCAAATGCGAAGTTTCGGGTTCAGGCACACGCATACTTGGGAGTTGCAGACATCAGCACTTTATCGAACTCCGCATGAGAGGGGCCCTCTCCTCCGAGGACACCCAAACCAAGCACCCTTGATTTCAAGACCCACTGAGCCCAGAATGCCCATTATGAAACCCCGTGAAAAGATTATAACCTTAACTACTCTAGAACATTACTCTTCAAGGACCCTGAATCCCTTCTCTTAGTGAGGCAACCCGTCAAGAAACCTAAAACCTACTAGTACTTGTTAAAACCGTCACAAAGCTCCTCCCCCCAACCCTAAACTCTAAACTTCCCCCCTCCGGCGCTTAGACAAGTTGCCAGCACACAAATATGAACGTCCCCGTATAACCCAAGGCGAAACCTTGCGGCGCAAGTCGTTCTTCGAGCAAGCTCAGGGAAACAATCCATGCAGGCTTTAGGGTCTAGGGTTTTGCGGGTTCATAGGGCTTGTATTACGGGCTTGGCATCATCAGGATGTTCTGGAAATCGACACCGACACGAACCTTTCCGACCCAACCCGCAGAACCAGTTGTCGGGTTCCATGAGCGAAATATCCTCGACCCTCTCCCAAACCCGATTCGTTCGTTTAGGTTTGAGGTTTCTGATTCTGGGGTACAATCTACCGGAACTAGAACGCTTGACAACAGCACGAATCCTCCGCACCCACACACTACTCTTGCGGTACTGCACCAAAATCAGCACATCTTGACCCGCACCAAATGATGGATGCCCCTACGAGACCTCCTAAACGCTGCCGTAAAACCGCCCCACAAAGAGCCCTAACACCCTATGGTAAACACCGTAATAAAATTGAAACCGGATCAAAGCCAACTAGTGACAGTGCTGCGATTCCCTATACATTACTCTTAAGGATTGCAGCTACCGGGTTTCCAACTTAACCCTAAACACTAAATGGGCTTCTACTCGGAGGTTCATGGGTAGTTCGAAGTAGGGTTATGAGTGGGGTAGCTATACATATAACCCATATCAGGGGACTTATAACCCCATTTCATGAACCTCCAAGTACTGTAAACCCTAGAAGGGGCCCCCACCCTGTAATAGCGATTATAAGGATTGTATTAGGGCCCTAATACAATCCTTGTAATCACTATTACAGGGCGGGGGGGGGCCCTTCTAACTTATAACTACCCATGAAACTCCAAGTAGAGCCCTGAACCCTATACCCTTACAGAATCCCTATAGATCCCTTTAAAGGGACCCTTAACTTAAGGAAACCTTATAACTACCCATGAACCTCCAAGTACTGTAAACACAGAGACTCCAATATTCCTTAATTAGGGAATATACCCTAAATCATATAAGGGATCCTACTATAACTTAAGGAATATTCCTTAATTAAGGGATTTTGGAGTCTCTGTGAACCCACGAGCAGACCTGACAAGTTCGTGAACTGATCGTGAGCCAGCTCCGGGTACTCGAAAGGCGAATCGCGCATTCCGGCCTCGGCTGGAAAGAAAGAGCTTCTGAAGACGTGGTTTAAGTGTACTCCCCAAACTAGTTCCGATGTGTGGTTTCTTGGTTATATGTCTAAAAACACAGGAGGTTTGGGGTTTAGGATGTCTTAAGAATGATGCATGGGAGTGTATGGGTTACTTTCGGCTTTGTCGCGATAGCTACGTAAGTTTCAGGACTGATCCAATATTCGCTCAACCGAGGACTAGTGATGCAAAGGACAAGCAAGCTCAGGGCTATAATGGCTTAGGGTTTTCGTTGAGGGTTTAGGGTTATGCATGTACCCCTCAACCGTAGCATTGCAAGCACACCCACCTCCTCGCTTGGTGGATAGAAATAGCACCTTGGTTGCAGCACACATCATCTCGCAAAAGAAGGACGAACCACTCAGTAGGACCCTGAACCCCTCAACCCAGTCATACAAACCCCCAAATCGCAAAAACCTTCAACCCTAAACCCTCAACCCCCCAATATCGGCCCTTCTCTCGCCCCTTGCGGTTCTGGGTCCGGGATGTTTCTTGCAAGTCTGCAGACTCTCCCCAGTCTCGGGCCAAAGACAAGAGGCCCAAAGAGTAAATACTCTGTGAAGTCGTCCCAGTATAAGCACTTTGGGGCCACAGTATGTACTACTTGGGCACATGGACACTTACGGAAGAGTTTTGGTGATCCCTGCTAGGTGAGACATCTACGGATGCCAGTGCAACAGCTGACATATCTGCATGTGGGAGTTTCCGAAAATAGGGGACCCTAATACAGTACCCTAAATAGTAGGATCCTTGTTATCAGGACCCCAAAATAAGGTACCCCTAATTTTCGGAAACTCCCATCTAGAAGCTGGATGTTCACATCAACTTTGGCTGTTGAAGGTTCTTCTTCAACTCGTTGGGATCTTCATCAAAATCCTGAAACCTTCACCCCCAAAGCCCTAAACCCTAAACTCCTGAATCACCCCCCAAGTTTGGCTCTATTATCTAGTGCGGTGGTTTCATCTACGAATTCCTACAACTCAGAGGTTCAGGTCCCCTTCATGAGCCTGGGAATTCACCCGACGCTGAAATTCCAACTTTGAAGCTCGTAGCCTCTCGGGTATGCAGAGAAGTTGAAAACAGGAGATAAGGCTGGCCCCGGGACATGCAAGGGCACGAACATGAAGATGCTCCAAATCTCTGGCCTCTACAATGCGGAAAAAGCCGACGGGAGCATGTAACAGGTCGGGGGTCTCAGGGGGGCGGTTCGGATTGATATATGCTAACTTTGGGGTTTAGGCTTAGGGTAGCGGCGTGTTGCATGTCGAACCAACTACAACTGTCAGGAGCATACGAAAAAAACAGCTGAGAACAAATATCAGGGCTTCCCCTCTTCCAACCCCCCCCACTCTTTTGGACTGTAAGAAGAGTGGCAAAACCTAAACTAAACCCTAAACCCTAAAACCCCAAAAGCCCGGCACCTTAAACCTAAAGCCCGAAATCGTAAATCCCCTGAATCCTGAAACCTTCACCCCCAAAGCCCTAAACCCTAAACTCCTAAATCACCCCCCCAAGTTTGGCTCTTGGTCTGCCGTCTTCCCACTCGAACCCAAGGCACGGGTAGCCTTCTTCTCGCAGGGAAGCCGCACCTGAGTTTTAGGCGATGTTTGGGGTTTAGGGTTCAGGATTAGGGTTTAGGGTTTAGATTTAGAGTTGTGTCTGTTTTGTTGTTTTGCGGTTTGGGGTTTCGGGATTTTACGAGAAAACTTGCTTGTCTGACAGGGTGGAAAGTGGATTTGCAGCTCGTTTTTGACAGGAGCTATGTGTGGGTTAATGGAAACCCTCCTTAGGCTCGTGATCACAGCTGTCCGCAGCTTCACCTGAGCCCTGAGCCCGAAAGCAAAAGACCCAAACCAAGTTAAAAGGCTGCATCAAAAAAAATGACTTCCCCCCTGGACCCAAAACCGTAAGTCCATACACTCTTCAGCTTGAACCCTAAACCCCTTGTGGAACCGGTATGAAACCCAGGGACTCCAAGACCCCTTAACCTTAATCAAGGAATGTTATACCTTAAATGTAATAAGGCCCCTAATATGATTTAAAAGTATATTCCTTAGTTAAGGGATAGGGCCCGAATTTCCTCATCAGCGAGGCATGTCGTAGAGCCCCAGTTCCCATGCATTTGCTCCAATGGAGAAGGGAACGACCGAGATCTCGTACGTGGTGTGGAAGCTCGGCGAGGGTCATGCCGCGATGCTTGGGGATCGCCTACTCGAGGACATCCAACTTCCCCGCAGCTTGCAGGGCTTGACTTTTGGCTGTACCGTCAACCAGAGCTTCGAAGACATCCAACTACCCAGCAGGTTGCAAAGTTTGACGTCTGGCCTCGCGTTCAACCAGAGTCTGGAAGGCATCCAACTCCACAGCAGCTTGCACAGGACGTTTGGCGAATCGTGCAACCAGAGCCTGGAGGGTATACAATTACCAAGCAGCTTGCAGAGTTTGTCGTTTGGCTATGCATGCAACCACAGCTTGGAGTGTATCCGGCTCCCCAGCAGCCCGCCGAGCTTGACGTTTGGCGAGTCGGTCAGCAACAGTTCGGAGGGCATCCAACTCCCCAGCAGTCTGCAGAGCTTGATGTTTGGCCGTGCTTTCAACCGCTGTTTGGAGGACAGCCAGCTACCGAGCCGCCTGCGGAGTCTGTCGCTTGGTTATACATTCAACCGGAGCCTAAAGGGCTGCCGGCTGCCCAGCAGCTTGCGGAGTTCTACGTTTGATGATGCCTTCAGCCGGTGTTTAGATGGCAACCAACTACCCAGCATCCTTCTGAGTTTGACGCTTGGTTATGCATTCTGCCGTAGCCTAGTGGGCAGCCAACGACCCAACAGCCTGCGGAGGCTGACGTTTCGTGACGTGATCAACCGGAGCCCGTTGGGTCGTCAACCGCCCAACAGCTTTCAGAGTTTGACCCTTGTCTATGCGGTCAGCCAGAGCTGGGAGTGCATCCAACCACCCAGCAGCCCGCGGAGTTTGACGCTTGGTTTTGCGTTCAACCGGAGCCTAAAGGGCCGCCAACGACTCGGCAGCTTGCGTCTGACGCTTGGTGATGCGTTCAACCGGAGCCTGGAGGAATTCAGCCACCCAACAGCTTGCAGACTTTGACCTTTGGCCATGCGTTCACCGGAGTGCTGCGGAGCGACGCTCATACAGACGAGATGTGTGACGTGAAATCTTGCTCGGCACCAAAGGCCTATGCCATCATTGCCAATGCCCTGCTGAAGAGTGAGGGGTCTTCAGCTGATTCGAACTCAAGTGAGGACGTGTTGAGTGCAGAATGACAATTGCTGCAGCTCTTTTTCCTTAGACCTTGTGTAGGGAGGTTGCGGAATAACAATCGCCGCAGCTCTTTAGGTTGTGCTGTTCATGTAGTCCCACGGTTCTTTGCAGTCCCCCTTTCAATTTTGTGCACTTTGTTCGGACAGCTGTTCCGTGTTCGCTAGGCCCTGACGTGTGCACACGCTGTCACTGCACAAATCAGCGGCTTGGTATGAGGGCTCTGGGGGAAAGGATCGCCTGATGGAGCCCGTTGTAGAGGAATACCTTTTCTTCCGTTTTGGACTGTAGACCGTGGGATCTGTAGTACAGGCGCTTTTCTGGCTCGCCCAAGGGAATGCCAAGCGCTAGTGTAAAAGGCAAGGCATGGCTTTTGTAATTTGCGTTTGAGCGCTGGAGATACGGCTTTTGGCGTTTAGTGCTGCCGGGTTAGGCTCCGCGCTCGCTTGGCAGATTTCTGCGCCACCCGT
Source organism: Symbiodinium sp. CCMP2592 (assembly GCA_905221615.1). Lineage (NCBI taxonomy): Eukaryota > Dinophyceae > Suessiales > Symbiodiniaceae > Symbiodinium > Symbiodinium sp. CCMP2592. The sequence goes on along the minus strand of CAJNDT010002159.1, from coordinate 27,062 downwards.
CTCCTCGGGGTGAGTGCATACTGCCGTTCGAGTTTTTGAATTCAATGCATGATTTTTGGGACGCGTCTGTCGACTCTGCTGTCCGTTGCAATGCAAAAAAAGTTAAGGGATATTGGAGTCCCATAAACCCTAAACCCTAAAGATCCCTTAAAGGATCCCTTAAAGGAGCCCCAACCCTGAGTATTGCTTAGTGAATTAAGGGATGCTGGAGTCCGTGGGACCCAAGCAACATCCCAGAGACTCCAATATCCCTTAATTAAGGAATATACCCTAAGTTATAGAAATTAAGGGATATTGGAGTCTCTGGGATCTGCATGAGCTGAGGGGCAGATCCGTCTCGCCTTTTCGTAGGCATCGCAGGGCTGTGCGGAGCAGTTCCAGGCCTCCAGCGCTACGGCTTCGGTCTTAGTGTTTAGGGAAGCTTAGGGACGGAAGTTGCTTCGGGACGGAAGTTTGGGAGTTTGGGGGTTCAGGGTTTGGAGGGAGTTTAGGGGTTTTAGGGTTTGGGGGGTGTAGGAGTTTAGGATTCGGGGTTTGAGGGCTTAGGGCTTAAGGGTCTGCAGACCTTCATATTTGGCCCGCAAGGGTTCCTCCATCCGGGTTTCTGGTCGTAGCGCTCAAGTGTTTGCATGCTATCTTTAAACCACAATATACTGGGTCTTCGCAGGGGTTTAGAGTTCTGCGGTACATTATACCCCTATAATTACAATCAACACTATACAGAAGGGATACTATTTCGAATTGCCTGAGCCTGTACAGAAGACACCAACTCCGGAACCCATGCCAGAACATCTCATTTTCACAACGAGGCACCTGTGCATCACAAGGCGCTTGTTTCCACATGGTCACCCCCTTCTCCTGGGGAACAGACTTATGTGTGGGCGGTGGTATCAGACCCAACCCCACGTCTGACCACCCCCCCCAAACATCAAACCCAACGCCGCTGCATGTGTCAACTCTAGACCCAAAGCCGCGGTTCACTCCGCTACTTCCCCCAGGCTGCAACAAGCAACAAGGGTTTGGGGCTTTCGGGTTAAAGGCTTCCCCTCGGCCTAACATAGACTGTTCTAGATTTGACGGATTTTAGGCTATACGTTTCGTATCGTTTCGTCTCCATTACTCTTTATTCTTCTTGGTTGAACCAATTGTTTAGCCAAGTTAGGGTCCTATAAGGCAGCCCACACAAGGGACTTCAATGCAGACTGTAGGTCAAGCTTTGGTTTAACGGACAACAGAGTCGGTTTCAATTGTCGGGCTTGAAGGTTTATAAGGGTTTAGGGCATGGGTTGTCCTGACACGGGTGCATAATTGCAAAGTGCAAAGTTTGTCCCTTTACACTTCCTCTGAAGCGGGTTGCTTTCTTAAATCCCAACAATGAGAAACACGACACAGAAAAGAGGTAGTTTGGGAGATTGTGTTAAACCATCGATTTACTATTGGCAACCACTCATGCAGGCGTCCATATTACCCCGATGGCCTAGCTAGGTAATCTCCTGCCAGCAGTAAACGCCAGTCTTGTACGTGCGCGAGCGGTGAAAGGCAGTCAGATTTGCCACCGGAGCGCCTTAGCTAAACATGCCTAAATATACAGATTTCAAGGAAGTATCTGGTGGAGAGGGTTCAGTGAATTATTTTAAGTTGTGTCCTTTTGCGATAAACTCCACCGCAGACACCCCAAACCATTAAATCCAACCACCCTAAGCCCTAAATCCTACAGCCCTAAACCCTAGACCCAAGAGTAACCTAGGAATAAAAAGGGTGCCCTTTTTGCGATAAAGGGGGTTATAAGGGAACCTAAACCCTCAAAAAGGGAATAAGGGCCTACTCCGGGTCCTAGAACCGTTACAGACCACAGAATAAATCCGGCAAGCCTCAGGCCTAAAGCAGGACTTTGGCGGGCTTCAAGGCTTCAAACCCCCAGGAAACTTATCGAAAGCCCAGAGCGTCCAAAATCCCTCAATCAAGGAATATACCTTAAGTGTCCTTAAACCATAGTAGAACCCCTAAATTAAGGGATAGTGGAGTCTGGGGGAGTATAGCCCCACATCCCAAATATGACAGCATCAAGCCTAGTTAATAAGCAGCTTGAATACATCCGACGAAGCCTTTGTAGCCTTTTTTACACAGAGGGGTTGCCTTGAGTTGTAGGAGTGTTGCCTTTTTGCTAAACTTTTCTGGGGGGGGTTGGGGTTCATAAGGTCTGCGGCCAGGGTTCGCGCTTCGGAATTTGCGTTTTCTTGGAAATTTTCATCCGGCTCCTTATCAGGCCTTCGGTTTAGGGTTTAGGGTTTAGGGTTTAGGGTTTAGGGTTTAGGGTTTAGGGTTTAGGGTTTAGGGTTTAGGGTTTATAGAAATTGTTAAGGGTTTGGGTCCCAATAACGTTTTGAACGAAACGTTTTGAACGAAACGTTTTGAACGAAACGTTTTGAACGAAACGTTTCGCCGAAAGTTTTTTTTTGCGAACCATGTTTCCACATCTCTTGGGGGGCTGCGAAACGTTTTGAACGAAACTCTGGAGCGAAACGTTTTGACCGTCCTGGGGCGGGGGCCGGGGCTGGGGCTGGTCTTTTGCGAATAAGGGTTTGGGTCCCAAAAACGTTTTGAACGAAACATTTTGAACGAAACGTTTTGAACGAAACGTTTCGCCGAAAGTTTTTTTTTGCGAACCATGTTTCCACATCTCTTGGGGGGCTGCGAAACGTTTTGAACGAAACTCTGGAGCGAAACGTTTTGACCGTCCTGGGGCGGGGGCCGGGGCTGGGGCTGGTCTTTTGCGAATAAGGGTTTGGGTCCCAAAAACGTTTTGAACGAAACATTTTGAACGAAACGTTTTGAACGAAACGTTTCGCCGAAAGTTTTTTTTTGCGAACCATGTTTCCACATCTCTTGGGGGGCTGCGAAACGTTTTGAACGAAACTCTGGAGCGAAACGTTTTGACCGTCCTGGGGCGGGGGCCGGGGCTGGGGCTGGTCTTTTGCGAATAAGGGTTTGGGTCCCAAAAACGTTTTGAACGAAACATTTTGAACGAAACGTTTTGAACGAAACGTTTTGACCGAAACGTTTTGACCGAAACGTTTTGACCGAAACGTTTTCACCGAAACGTTTTGAACGAAACTTTTTTTGCGAACCATGTTTTCAAATTTGCTGGGGGGCTGGGGCTCTTGGGTGCCAAAAACGTTTTGAGCGAAACGTTTTGAGCGAAACGTTTTGAGCGAAACATTTTGGGCGAAACGTTTTGAACGAAACTTTTGAACGAAACGTTGTGACCGAAAGTTCTTGCCTGGGCTGGGCTGCCTGGCTGGGCTGGGCTGGCCTAGGCTGGGTCGGGCTGCTTGGACTGGCTGGTGGGCAGGGTTGCCTGGGCTGAAGGTTGTAGAGAAATTGGTTTATCAAGAAGCTTGTTCCGATTTTGAGCTCCAGCTCAATGTTGGCCGGGCCGTACCGGTGGTTACCACTTTGTAGAGAAACTGCTTTATCAAGAAGCTTGTTCAATCTTTAACTTTTGTGTTGGGCCGTAGCGGTGGTTACAAACAAGGACAAGCAATTTCTATTTATCACTTTCTTGAGGGTTTAGGGTTTAGGGTTTAGGGTTTAGGGTTTAGGGTTTAGGGTTTAGGGGTTTAGGGTTTAGGGTTTAGGGTGTGTCGACCAAACTGTTGCGGTAAAAGAATGTAGAACGGACGTCGGCGTTTTTTTGCGTAAGAGAGTTCGTCACGTCCGTGGACTTCGATATACATCCCACCACAACCCACCCGGAGCATTTGTCCTTAGCTTAAGTCCTTAAGCGTCCATCACGAAGGAGAGACCCATGCAGCTACAGGCACGCGGACAGTCGTTGCACCGTTACGGCGGCGATGACAACTCTAAGAGCAGCCAAACGAAAAGAAAGGAGGAGACCTCGGATTCGCACTTGCCCTGCATTAAAAGGCACATTTTATGAACAGAAATTGGTACACCAAAATCAGCACCAGTTCTCCTATCGCCGAAGGTCAAGGCAGAGTTTAAAGCAGCCACACGAAAAGAACGGCCTTGTTTTGCTGCAGAATGTGGCTTCGGCCGCTTTAGGCACCCATAGGCACCGGATGGTTTAGAGCAGGCACACGAAAAGAACGGCCCTGTTTTGCTGCAGAATGTGGCCGCGACCTGCTTGGGCACACACGAGCACTCGAGGGTCCATTTTTCGATCCTAAGCCTGGGAACCCAGTTTAGAGCAGGCACACGAAAAAAAACGGCGCTGTTTTGCTGCAGAATCTGGCTTTGGCCGCTTTGGGCACCCAGAGGCACCGGATGGTTTAGAGCAGGCACACGAAAAGAACGGCCCTGTTTTGCTGCAGAATGTGGCCCCGACCGGCTTGGGCACACACGAGCACTCGAGGGTCCATTTTTTGATCCGAGCTCCGAGGGACGGAGTTTAGGGATTGGGAAGGCGGCTAAGAGCAGCCACACGAAAAGAAAGGGGAGCACCTCGAGATTCGCAGCCGGCCTAGTCTAAAAGGCACATTTTATGAACAGAATTTGTCACTTGAAAATCACCAGCAATTTTCCAAATTTCCGGAAGCAAAAATGTAGAAAATCTGAATTTAAGAGCTGGTTGTCCTTTTCCGAAAAGGACAAGCACGACTAAATGTAGAAAATCTAGGATTTAGAGCTGGTTCTCCTTTTCCGAAGAGGACAAGCGCGACTAAATGTAGAAAATCTAGATTTTAGAGCTGGTTGTCCTTTTCCGAAAAGGACAAGCGCGACTAAATGTAGAAAATATAGATTTTAGAGCTGGTTGTTTTCCTTTTTCCCGAGTGGGGGGAGAGGCAAGCGGCGACTAATTTATAAATCTAGATTTTGAGCGGTTGCCTTGGTCCGAAAATGACAAGCGCGCTAATGTAAAATCGCAGATTTTAGGAGCCGGCACACGAGAAGAAGGGCCCTGTTTTGCTGCGATGTGGGCCCCTACCTGCTTGGCGGCACACACGATCCTCGAGGGTCCCTGTTGATCCGAGCTTCGGAAGACGGATTTTTATTGGAAGGCGGCTAAGAGCAGCCACACGAAAAGAAAGGGGGGCACCTCGAGATTCGCAGCCGGCGTAGTCTAAAAGGCACATTTTATGAACAGAATTTATCACTTGAAAATCACCAGCAATTTTCCAGAATTCTGGAAGCAGAAGGTGGAAAATCTAAAATTTAGAGCTGGTTGTCCTTTTCCGAAAAGGACAAGCGCGACTAAATGTAGAAATCTGAATTTAAGAGCTGGCTGTCCTTTTCCGAAAAGGACAAGCACGACTAAATGCAGAAAATCTAGGATTTAGAGCTGGTTCTCCTTTTCCGAAGAAGACAAGCGCGACTAAATGTAGAAAATCTAGATTTTAGAGCGGGTTGTCCTTTTCCGAAAAGGACAAGCGCGACTAAATGTAGAAAATCTAGATTTTAGAGCTGGTTGTCCTTTTCCGAAAAGGACAAGCGCGACTAAATGTAGAAAATCTAGATTTTAAAGCCGGCACACGAAAAGAACGGCCCTGTTTTGCTGCAGAATGTGGTGCCGACCTGCTTGGGCACACACGAGCACTCGAGGGTCCATTTTTTGATCCGAGCTCCGAGGGACGGAGTTTAGGGATGGGGAAGGCGGCTAAGAGCAGCCACACGAAAAGAAAGGCGGGCACCTCGAGATTCGCAGCCGGCGTAGTCTAAAAGGCACATTTTATGAACAGAATTTATCACTTGAAAATCACCAGCAATTTTCCAAATTTCCGGAGGCAACAATGTAGAAAATCTGAATTTAAGAGCTGGCTGTCCTTTTCCGAAAAGGACAAGCACGACTAAATGTAGAAAATCTAGGATTTAGAGCTGGTTGTCCTTTTCCGAAGAGGACAAGCGCGACTAAATGAAGAAAACCTTGATTTTAGAGCTGGTTGTACTTTACCGAAAAGGACAAGCGCGACTTAAATTTAGAAAACCGGTTTAGGGATGAGGTAGGTGGCTAAGAGCGGCCGCATGAAAAGATGGTTAGAGCAGGCACACGAAAAGAACGGCCCTGTTTTGCTGCAGAATGTGGCCCCGACCAGCTTGGGCACACACGAGCACTCGAGGGATCCGATGGTTAGAAACACCGGTTTAGGGTGCTATATAACTCTATATATTACGGAATACTTGCAATCAGTTATGAGCTTACTAGTAAATGGTAGTAATTATGTCTATAATTACCATTTACCTCGTAAAGACTAGAAAGTCTTTCGTTTCCTTCCCGAACACGGTGTAGTACGCTCCTGTACGTAATAAGGTTTAAGCTGAGCATTCAGGCTTAAGCTTTTGAGTTTAGGGTTTAGGGTTTAGGGTTTAGGGTTTAGGGTTTAGGGTTCGCCAGCGCAGTTTTTTGAGACTGCGCAAGGCGCCCTGGTCAGATCACGCGAAGCAAGCACTAGCATCACTCTCTTATAGGGCTAATCCTTGGTCCCTAATCTTTTCCGGTTCCGTTTCCGGTGTCGGTTTTAAACTTTTCCCGCCCTGCCCTGCCCTGCCCTGCTCTGCCCTGCCCTGCCTGCCCTGCCCCCTGCCCTGCCCTGCCCCTGCCCCTGCCCCTGCCCCTGCCCCGGCCCTGCCCTGCCCTGCCCTGCCCTGCCTGGCCACCTCCGCCCTGCTCTCTCCCCCCCCCTCCCCTTCCCTCCCCTGCCCTGCCCCCTGCCCTGCCCGCCCTGCCCTTTTTCCTGGCTTTGATCCCCTTGCTGGCATCTTGCTGGCGCTTCTTCCTGGCCTCCTCCGCTTCCTAGCCTGTTCCCGCCTCTTTCTGGCATCTTCCTGGCTTCTTCCTGGTCTGTTCCTGGCCTCTTCCGGCCTGGCCTCTTCTTGGCCTCTTCCCGGCTTCTCCTGCCTCCTGGCCTCTTCCCACCTCTTCCTTGCCTCTTTCGGGCTCTTCCCGGTATCTTCCGGCATCTTCCTGACCTCTTCCTGGCCTCTTCCTCCTCCGGATTTTGTCCATTGGGCTGGATTTTTCCTGGCTTCTTTCCGGTCCGGCCCCGGCCTGATCCTGGCCTCTTGCTGGCATCTTCCTGGCCTTTGTCCGGTCTCTTCCTAGCCTCTTACCGCCTCTTCCTGGCCTCTTCCTGGCTTCTTCCTGGTCTGTTCCTGGCCTTTTCCTTGGCCTCTTCCCGGCTTCTTCTGGCCTCTGCCTGGCCTCTTCCCGGTCACTGGCTCTTCCTGGCCTCTTCTTCGCCTCTTCCCGGCCTCTTCCTGGTGTTTTCCTGGCCTCTTCCGACCTCTTCCTGGCCTCTGCTTGGCTTCTTCCTGGCCTCTGCTTGGCTTCTTCCTGGCCTCTTCCTGACCTATTCCCGGCCTCTTCCTGGCCTCTTCCTGGCCTCTTCCTGGCCTTCTTGGCTTCTTCCCGGCCTTTTCTGGCCTTTTCCTGACCTTTTCCCTGCCTCTTCCTGGCCTCTTCGTGGCGTCGTTCGCCTCTTCTTGGCCTCTTTTGGCCTCTTCCCGGCATCTTCCGGCATCGTCCTGGCCTCCTCTTGGCCTCTTCCTGGGCAGGATTTTGGTAATCTGGCGCTGGGTTTTATGATTTTGAGCGGCCTCTCCAACCTGTTCCTGGTCTCTTATTGGCTTCTTCCTGGCCTCTTCCGGCCTCGTTTTGGCCTCTTCTCGACCTCTTCCAGGCATCCTTCTGGCATTTTCGTGGTTTTTTCCTGCCTTTTCCTGGTCTCTTTCTGGCTTCTTCCTGGCCTCAGCCTCTTCCTGGCCTCTTCTTTGCCTCTCCGGCCATTTCCTGGCCTCTTCTTAGCCTTTTCCGTCATCTTCCTGACCTCTTCCTGGCATATTCCCGGCTTCTTCCTGGTCTTTTCTTGGCCTTTGCCTGGTGTCTTACTTGGCCTAGCAGCTTCCAATACCGTCTGGAACCCTAGTCCTAGCCCTCCACGTACATGTGCTTCAATTTGCTCAAACGGTCAATTTACTAAAACTGAATTTGTGGTTGTCGTTTGCTTTGCTTTGCATTCCAGCCCTGGACTTTCAAGCTCCGTGCAGCTTGCTCCCAAAATCCGAGTCTCCAACCCATTTCGCAGATCCCGAGCGCAAACTCAACAGTCAACCCGCAGTATCTGTGCCCCATCTGAACTTGACTGAGCCGCCGTCTAGCCGCGTGTCGAGGCTTTGCGCCTCCTCTGTTGGCGATGACATGGCACGCCCGACCACTTTGCCTTGTCGAGGTCGCATGCACTAGATTTCTTGGCGGGTGTTTCGGTTTGCCACATCAACTGATGTAAGGTTTGCCTGGACCCATTTCAATTTACAGAACGTGATATGTTTGACTGATCAGTGTGCATGTGAATAGGCTTGAGCAAGAAGTCGTGTCCTTTGCGATCAAGATTCGTGGGAGAATGCCATGTCTACACTTGGTCGCTGCTCGCCGCGCAACACATGCACGCTGAGGTTGTCTCTGTGACTCTTGCCTTTTCACCGACTGGGCGAGGGCTGCGCACACCGGTGAAAGACTGGGGCCGCTGCTCTCCACTACGAAAGTCGTGGCTGGTTCACTTGTTGGCCTTTCTCTTTCGAGGTGGCCGCTGCCGGGGTCTGCAGTCGGGACACAAACCTGGTTCCGTCGCTTGGAATCGCTTCCTGCACTTTCTGTTTTTGCACGTTTGCCACCCGGCTTGCCAGGTGCTGCGCGTGGAGCAGTTCAAGCAGTGCCTTGCCTCGTCGTTGCCGGTGGCTTCGGTTGGGAAGCTCTCCTTGCAAGCCCTGCACGAGAACCAGCCCATTCGCAGGCGCTTGGCCTTGTCTGCAAGCCCCTGCTGGCACGCGACGCAGGCGAGGGCGTCGTCCGGCATGGTTCGCATCGTGGGCGTGAAGTCCTTGGCCGGTTTTCGCTCGCCGCAGAGACTGCGCAAGGCGCCCTGGTCAGATCACGCGAAGCAAGCACTAGCATCACTCTCTTATAGGGCTATCCTTGGTCCCTAATCTTTTCCGGTTCCGTTTCCGGTGTCGGTTTTAAACTTTTCCCGCCCTGCCCTGCCCTGCCCTGCTCTGCCCTGCCCTGCCTGCCCTGCCCCCTGCCCTGCCCTGCCCCTGCCCCTGCCCCTGCCCCTGCCCCGGCCCTGCCCTGCCCTGCCCTGCCCTGCCCGCTGCCCTGCCTGGCCACCTCCGCCCTGCTCTCTCCCCCCCCCTCCCCTTCCCTCCCCTGCCCTGCCCCCTGCCCTGCCCGCCCTGCCCTTTTTCCTGGCTTTGATCCCCTTGCTGGCATCTTGCTGGCGCTTCTTCCTGGCCTCCTCCGCTTCCTAGCCTGTTCCCGCCTCTTTCTGGCATCTTCCTGGCTTCTTCCCGGTCTGTTCCTGGCCTCTTCCGGCCTGGCCTCTTCTTGGCCTCTTCCCGGCTTCTTCTGCCTCCTGGCCTCTTCCCACCTCTTCCTTGCCTCTTTCGGGCTCTTCCCGGTATCTTCGGCATCTTCCTGACCTCTTCCTGGCCTCTTCCTCCTCCGGATTTTGTCCATTGGGCTGGATTTTTCCTGGCTTCTTTCCGGTCCGGCCCCGGCCTGATCCTGGCCTCTTGCTGGCATCTTCCTGGCCTTTGTCCGGTCTCTTCCTAGCCTCTTACCGCCTCTTCCTGGCCTCTTCCTGGCTTCTTCCTGGTCTGTTCCTGGCCTTTTCCTTGGCCTCTTCCCGGCTTCTTCTGGCCTCTGCCTGGCCTCTTCCCGGTCACTGGCTCTTCCTGGCCTCTTCTTCGCCTCTTCCCGGCCTCTTCCTGGTGTTTTCCTGGCCTCTTCCGACCTCTTCCTGGCCTCTGCTTGGCTTCTTCCTGGCCTCTGCTTGGCTTCTTCCTGGCCTCTTCCTGACCTATTCCCGGCCTCTTCCTGGCCTCTTCCTGGCCTCTTCCTGGCCTTCTTGGCTTCTTCCCGGCCTTTTCTGGCCTTTTCCTGACCTTTTCCCTGCCTCTTCCTGGCCTCTTCGTGGCGTCGTTCGCCTCTTCTTGGCCTCTTTTGGCCTCTTCCCGGCATCTTCCGGCATCGTCCTGGCCTCCTCTTGGCCTCTTCCTGGGCAGGATTTTGGTAATCTGGCGCTGGGTTTTATGATTTTGAGCGGCCTCTCCAACCTGTTCCTGGTCTCTTATTGGCTTCTTCCTGGCCTCTTCCGGCCTCGTTTTGGCCTCTTCTCGACCTCTTCCAGGCATCCTTCTGGCATTTTCGTGGTTTTTTCCTGCCTTTTCCTGGTCTCTTTCTGGCTTCTTCCTGGCCTCAGCCTCTTCCTGGCCTCTTCTTTGCCTCTCCGGCCATTTCCTGGCCTCTTCTTAGCCTTTTCCGTCATCTTCCTGACCTCTTCCTGGCATATTCCCGGCTTCTTCCTGGTCTTTTCTTGGCCTTTGCCTGGTGTCTTACTTGGCCTAGCAGCTTCCAATACCGTCTGGAACCCTAGTCCTAGCCCTCCACGTACATGTGCTTCAATTTGCTCAAACGGTCAATTTACTAAAACTGAATTTGTGGTTGTCGTTTGCTTTGCTTTGCATTCCAGCCCTGGACTTTCAAGCTCCGTGCAGCTTGCTCCCAAAATCCGAGTCTCCAACCCATTTCGCAGATCCCGAGCGCAAACTCAACAGTCAACCCGCAGTATCTGTGCCCCATCTGAACTTGACTGAGCCGCCGTCTAGCCGCGTGTCGAGGCTTTGCGCCTCCTCTGTTGGCGATGACATGGCACGCCCGACCACTTTGCCTTGTCGAGGTCGCATGCACTAGATTTCTTGGCGGGTGTTTCGGTTTGCCACATCAACTGATGTAAGGTTTGCCTGGACCCATTTCAATTTACAGAACGTGATATGTTTGACTGATCAGTGTGCATGTGAATAGGCTTGAGCAAGAAGTCGTGTCCTTTGCGATCAAGATTCGTGGGAGAATGCCATGTCTACACTTGGTCGCTGCTCGCCGCGCAACACATGCACGCTGAGGTTGTCTCTGTGACTCTTGCCTTTTCACCGACTGGGCGAGGGCTGCGCACACCGGTGAAAGACTGGGGCCGCTGCTCTCCACTACGAAAGTCGTGGCTGGTTCACTTGTTGGCCTTTCTCTTTCGAGGTGGCCGCTGCCGGGGTCTGCAGTCGGGACACAAACCTGGTTCCGTCGCTTGGAATCGCTTCCTGCACTTTCTGTTTTTGCACGTTTGCCACCCGGCTTGCCAGGTGCTGCGCGTGGAGCAGTTCAAGCAGTGCCTTGCCTCGTCGTTGCCGGTGGCTTCGGTTGGGAAGCTCTCCTTGCAAGCCCTGCACGAGAACCAGCCCATTCGCAGGCGCTTGGCCTTGTCTGCAAGCCCCTGCTGGCACGCGACGCAGGCGAGGGCGTCGTCCGGCATGGTTCGCATCGTGGGCGTGAAGTCCTTGGCCGGTTTTCGCTCGCCGCAGGTGATGCAGTTGAGCTGGGTCGTGGCGAGGCGGCACTCCGAGCACTGGCGCTTGGCATTGGCATCCGGCTGTGCCAGTTGGGCCCTGGGGAAAGCTTCCTCGACCTTGGTGAAGTGGCAGCGGCTGCACACGACGCTCTTTGCCCGGGCCGCCTGGGCGTTGACGCTCCGCTTGAGCGGGCCCTTGCCGTTGACGGACCCGCGTTGGCACGCCAGGCACTGGCCGCCGCGGTTGGCGCGCACCAGCTCCCACTGTGCGTGGGCGAAGAGGTCCCAGCTCTTCAACTCCTTGCACATCTGGCATCGGGCCCTGGGCCAGCGCGCCTCGTGCATGGCCTGCCAGTCGATGTGCTCGCCCCGGAGCTTCTGCAGGAGCAGGGAGGGGCCCTCCTTGGCGCCGCGCTGGAAGAGCCAGAGCGGGAAGGGCCGCAGGATCAGCACGTCGTCTCTGTTTCGGACGCGGCTGGCCACCACCGTGCCGTAGGCGGCGTGGGTCTTGGAGTCCACGTTCAGGTCCAGCATGACGGCTTTCCTGAGCGGCTTGTGACTCAAGACCTATACTTGGAGTGTGTGTGTGTGTGTGTGTGTGTGTGCGTGTCCGTTTTGCGTCTTACTTTGCGCGCGATGATGCAGGTCCGGCACCGTGTTCTGCTGCGTGTGCCGCGGCTTGATTTAGAGCCACACTTCGTTTTTGGGGTGTTATACACCCTGTAGCTGCGCAGGTGCTGTGTGCATCTGTGCATGCGGTCGAGCGGCAGCGTCTTGCCTTGACTGGCGTGGGCCGTGATGGCGAAGGCCGGGATCAGCGGAATCTGCGTGCGTCTGACCTTCAGCACGGCGTGCTTGCGGCCTTTGTCCAGTTTCCACGTGCGGGTGGTCGGGAGGATCGGGTAGAGCCCGGGCTCGTTTGCGCCGTCGAGGGGCCAGTCCGCGTCCGCGAACTTGACGTACCTTGTTGGCGGTGCGGGGCGCACGCGCAGAGGCGGGACAGGGTATTATGCTGTTTGCTTGCTTGGTTTTTGTTGGGTTCCTTGGAGATCTGGTTCGCAAGGCGATCGCTGTGGCTCATATATTACGTGTGTGGTTCACGCGCCCGGTGCTGCTGGGGCACACTATGCTAGGCTGCTGGTCGTTCTCGTGCCACAGCCAGGAGTGGACGTGGCCCAAGCGGCCCTTCAGCAGGAGCTTCTTATTGGAGCGGTCCACGTGGTGGGTCAGCGCAACGGGCATGCCGATGGCCAAGGGAAGCATGCCGCAGAGCCCTTCCGTGTCCATGTCGTGGTACTGCAGCCAGCGAACTTTGGCCTCCTTGTCGCACGCCTGGGTCTGCAGCGCCTCCACGCCGGCCTTGTCCTTGGCCACGGACCAGGCCAGGGGGATGCCCGCGTCCCGGGCGTAGGCCTTCGCGCGGTCCTTGTTGATCTGGTACTTGGCGTCGTTGTTCGCCACGACCACAGTGGCATCCACGAACTTCTCCTCCCGGAGCCGCACATCTTGGGGTCCGTCCACCACTCGTTTTCTGGAGCGCCGCTCCTCTGGCGAGAGGGTGCAGCCTTCTACCGGGCGGCCGTGGAGGTATCTGTGGTTCTTCTTGGAAAGGTTATTCTCGCGGAGCTCGTCCACGACCTGCGGAGCGGGTGCGAGGCGCGGGTCTCCACAGGGTTTTCTTCATTTTCTCTACCTGTTGCGGTTCACAGTTGGGGAGAGCGTAGACCCTTCGTGCGCAGGCATCATGTATGCATGTATACTGTATACTGTATCCGTGCAGACGAAGTGTGCCTGGTGTTTCCCTTTCACGCCTCGTTCCACCAGTCGTCCTTGCACCTGACCCGCTCGTGCAGCTCGGTGACTCCTTGCACGGCGCCTTCCCAGAAGAGGTCCTGGCCGTGGTCCACCAGAGGGTCGCGCTCCCGGACAGCCGTGGCGGTCCTGCCGGGCGCCTGGAGCTTGGTGGGGAGGTCCGCCAGGAAGCCTCCTTCGGGTGGGGGCAGCTGGCAGAAGTCGCCGCTGAAGATCACGTTGAGCCCGGCGAAGGGTCTGACGTTGCCGGCGCCGTCGTGCTTCCATTGGCTGGCGTTGGGCACGGTGCTTCGCGTGCGGGTCTCCACCTGGGCCAGTAGCCGGGCGCTGATGATGCCCACCTCGTCGGCGATGAGCCAGCGCCAGCGGGCCATGCGTTGGGCCGTCTGCGGCGCGCAGGCCGCGTCCAGGCAGTCCCTGTCTTTGCTGAGGCCGCAGGCCGCGTGGAGCGTCTCGCCCTGGATGTCCGCGGCGTTGGTGGCCTGAAAGGCGGTGAATTGGAAGTCGATGCCCTGCACGTAGCCCAGGAGCTTTTCGAAGAGCGTGCGCACGTACTTCAGCACGTGGGTCTTGCCGGTGCCCGGGCGGCCGTGCAGCAGCCAGATCAGCGGCGTTTCGCTGCGTCGGCTGGTGTTCTGTGCTGGAACCAGGTCGTACTCCACGAGCACGCGTTCCACGACGAGTTTCAGGAACGCGTGCTGCTCCTCGTTCAAGTCGCTCCGCACCTGGTCGCTCTCGAGCCAGGCCCAAAGCTGGCTGCGGCTTACTTGGGTGACACGCTTCGCGGTGGCCCCGCGCCGGGTCCCGTCCAGGCCGGTCGTCTCTGCCGGCGTCTCCGCGGCCCTCTTGTTGCGGGAAGCTTGCGCGGTCGCCAGCATTCGCTTGGCGTCGACGATGCCTTCGCTTGCGGTGGCTTCTCGCAGCAGGCGCTGGGCCATTTCCTGCGGAACTCGGGAAGCCGTGGTGGAAGCGTGGCCCAGCCAAAAGTTGTGGGAGAGGTTCAGCATGTGCACGGTGAGGTCGTGCTGGGTGCTCGTGGCGGGGGCTTCCTCTTCATCTGGCGGGTTCTCCTCTTCGGCGCCTGGCTCTTCCTTGCCTGCGCCCCGCACTCGCGTTTTGCTGGCTAGCTGGAGCTCTTCCTCTTCGAAGTGGTAAACCTCGTCTTTCAAGTCCTCGTTGTCGCTGTTGGCCGCAAGGTCGTGGTCGGGTAGGAGGGTCCGAGGCAGGCAGTACACGAAGGCGTAGTTCAGGACGTAGCGTTTCAGCTCCTGGGTGGGAAAGCCTTCGGCGTGTTTCCAGGCGCAGCGCAGCGCCTGGCGCCAGGAAGTCATGTCTGGCGTGCGAAGCTGTCCGATGTACGGGACGGCTTCGGTGGCCTCTTGCGGGTTGCTGGTCCAGGGGCAGAAGAGCACCAGGATCTTCATGATGTGCTCCTCCTCGTTGCGGCTGCCGAGCGCGCCGTAGAGGACCGGCACGTGCGGCCGCTTGCGCGGAACGATCACCCAGTCGTGGCGATGCTTCTGCACGAGGTCCCCGCTGCCCAGCGGGATCCAGTGCTCTCCACCCTGCTCCTGGATCAAGTAGTCGACACCGCCTTGCAAGCGTCGCCGACCGAGTTGCTTCTCGAGCTTCTCTTTGCCCTGGTTCGTCAGCAGAGCGTGATAGTAGAAGTCCTTTTGGTCTTGTGCTTCGCGGGCAAGGGCTGTTTCGGCTCTTTCCTGCTCCTTCAGACTCCATGGATACCTGGCTGCCTTCGTGTGGTAGTACTTCGCGAACTCGAAGGCCGAGAGGGGCTGCACTCTGGGGTCCTTGCCGCGATTGCCGTAGAGGGTCCACAGCTGCGGGCAGGGAACGACCTTTCCTTTGGTCCCTTTGGGTGCGCTCAGACCGATTAGGCTGGTGTCGCTTCGAAACCTTGTGCGCTCTGCCGGCAACGGCCGTCCTTCGGTGGCGGCTTGCAGGAGCTGGATGCCGACATGGAGGCATATTTCCGTGGTTTGTGCGGTCTTGATGGCTTCTGCGGTCGTGGGGTCATCGTGGCCGGCATTGTCGATGAGGTTGGCGCATTCCACGGAGCCGCGGACGACGCCCCGGGCGAAGACGTCCGTCATGAGGCGCTTTGAGGCCCTGGCGCCCACGTAGCCGGCGGAGGTGTTGTCCCGCAGCTCGGCCTCCAGGTCCTTCTGGCTCTTCCTCCACTCCTGGACCTCGTTCACCGCGATGGGATTCCGCTTGTTCTGGTAGTCGCAGGCGTAGCCCGCCTGCGCCGCTTGGTTGAGTTGCGCCTGTTGGGTCAGCTCGCGCAGGTTGCTTTGGGCGGGGCAGTCCCGCGTGCACCATCCGGCCGCGGTGTGGAGGTCCTCGGTGATTGGGAAGCGGTAGGGTACCTGCACGTCGCCGTTGCAGCGGAGGCCGGCCAGCAAGGCGGGGTGGTTGCCGTTGAGGTTCGGGTCGTTGCAGGGTCCCCACAGGCGACCGAGGGCGCTGCGCTTGCCTTTGACGGGCATCTCCATTTCCTCTGCGAGTCCCTGGCACACCAGCGTGGTCCCGTCGACCAGCTGCTTCTCACGAGGGAAGCCTGCCTTGCACTTCTCGGGGTCCTTCTTGTCGCGGCAATGGTCCAGCGGCAGGCGCGGACCGCCCGTCTTCTTGGGCAGGTGCACGTGGTGCTGCTTCAGTTGTTGCAGGGCCTCCACGTCTTCGTCGAGGTAGAGCCGTCGCCAGGTCTCGGCCCTCGTGGATGCGCTTGCGCTCTGGTACTTCGGGCGGCTCAGGGCCAGGAAGGAATCGCGGTAGGCGGGCCACTGCTCTTCCGTCTCCTGGCGCTTCCTCTCCCATGCTTGCGGGTCGCTGTAGACGGTGCGGCTGACGTGGGCCGTGTAGGTGCAGTACTTTTGAAACAGCTCCCGCTTGCGGTCCGGACCCAGTGCTTGCAGTTCCGAGAGGGGCTTGAACTGGTGGAAGCACTGGAGGAAGAGCTGCACAGGGAGCGGCGGTGTTTTTTTTTGGCTGTTGCATGTCGTGTGCTGGGGGCCGCCGAGGGGCCGTCTTCCTGTTTGCTTTGCGTGATGCTGCAAGCCTGCCTGGAAGTGGACGTGCAGCACTCCGGACTTCTGGCTCTCGATGGACCCGAACACGGCGTCGATGCGGCCGAAGATGCCCCCGCAGGCCATGGCGTTGCTGCCGAAGGCGTCCGTGCAGGGTTTCTGGGAGTTGCCGCAGTCGGGGCAGTTGGGGCAGTAGCGGACGCCGAAGAGGTGACGCAGCGCCAGCTGCACGAGGGTGCGGAAGCCGTCCGCGCAGGCCACGGGATCCTTGGTGAGCAGGGCCCGCCGAGCGTCGTAGGGCGGCAGCTCCGCGGCGAGTGCTTCTGCGTTCAGGCTGTAAAACTCCACGTCCAGCTCCGGCTTGCTGCGCCCCTGGGCGGCTCTGGTGGTAGCGGGCTCTTGGCCGAGGCTGGGGTCGGATTGTCGCGCGCGGGCCAGGCGCAGCATCACCGCGTTGTCTCGCTCCGAGGGGGAGAAGGTCACGAAGAGCGGGGTGCCGTGGCAGATCCGATTGGCGTGGGTTTGGTGGCGCATGGTCTTTCTCACCTCGTGGGTGCCCGGGATGTTCCGGCTGCGGGCCTCCGTGTTGTCCAGGACCTGGCGCCGCTTTGATTTGAGGTTCTGCGTCCGCAAGGCTTCTGGTTGGTTCTTGGAAACTCACATGCTCTAAGCGCGGTTTCCCACGGTGCGTGTCACAGCGATTCCGTTCTACGTGTGGGGCTGAGGGCCGAGGTCGAGGTTCGCTCATTGCCTTGATATCGTGCGCTTATGCTTCGGCTCCGTGCCTTGAGGGCTGCTTGCGAGAGGTCGGAGGCAAAGCGCACCTTGCTCAGATCTCCGTTGATGGCCTTCACCTGGTTGTTGACGTCGCGGTACTGTCCCTTGCTCAACAGTTGCTGGATCTGCTTCATGCCTCCCGTGATCTCCTGGCTGGTGAGCGGCCGGAGCCCGTTGTTCTCGTCGGGGACGCTGTATATGAAGGCGTTCTGCTGCACGTTCACCATGGTCCTGAAGAGGTAGTTCCAGAGTGTGAAGCCGAAGGTCCAATCTCGTCGGAATTGGGTTTCGGCCCGCCGCTGCATGGCTGCCGCCCAGTCGTGGATCTGCACTTGGGGAGCTTCCGGGTTTCTGCTTCGGCGGCGCCCCTTTTGCCCCTCGTCGTTGCGGGGCGCCGCCTGGCTGTTCTGGACGTCCGGACAGGCGGTCCCGTGGGCGAAGCAGAAGCTGAAGGCCGTGGCGAAGTAGAGCGGCTGGAACTGGTCCACGAAGATGTTGCCGGTGCGCACCTCCATGGTCTCGAGGATCTTGTCGTTCTCCTGCTTGCTGCGGAGCTGATCTTCGAGGTCGTTGAGCGCGGCCATGGCGACGGCGTTTTGGTCTTCCCGGTCTTGGTTGCGGCCTTCCGGCACGACGGCTCGGGCTCGCTGGTCGGCGAAGATGGCGCCGGCTCGCTGCGCGTCCTGCTCCGGCGCGTCCGTCGGGGCTGCCGCCTTCTGCGGCTGCAGCTTGTGGGCGGTCTCGTCCTCCTCGCTCATGCCGCAGATAACCTTCAGCACCTCCGGGGGTACGCCGCCCTCCGGCAGCTGTGCCGCTGCCTCGCGCACGGCTGCCTCCCGCAGGTGTTGGAAGGCGGGATGCCCCAGGCGTTGCATGTCCAGGATGAGGTTCACGACCACCTCTCTCCGCACCGTCGCCTGGTGGAGCAGCGTCTTGATTTCGGAGTCGCTGGTCTTGCCCGTCCTGTTGGTTTTGAGGAGGACCCTCACTACGTCGCCGAGCGCCTTGCCCGCGCGTGGGAAGCTGGGCGCGGACGCCGCCTCTCCGCCGCTGGGTCTTGCTGCTTCTTGCTGCTCCTTGGCGACTTGTGCGTCGTGCGCCTGCAGGTTGCGCAGCAGATCTTCCCACGGCAAGGGGAAGGTGAGGGCGTTGCCCCGCGCTCCCAGGCGGTGGCTGGCATTCTGGGCTTTCTCGTCCAGGGTGGTTCCTTCGCTGCGGTGCCGTGCCTCCATGGACATGCAGATCAGCGTCGTGACGCAGGGGCTCGCGCAGATCATCTCCATGACGGTGACCTTCTGCTCGTGCAGGCGCGCGGGCGAGTAGCCGGTCCACATGTCGTTGCACAAGCTCAAGGGCGGCAGCTCGCCCTTGCTCAAGTGCTGCGCGCAGTCGCTGCAGAGGGGCACCTCGCAGTGCTCGCACAGGGTGTGCTGGGTCGGGTGCTGGGAATTGGCCTGGCAGCGGTGGTCCTCCGGACAGCATAGGATGTCGCCGAATCCGGGGATGGTCACGGTCCAGTCGTCGAAGTTGGCTACGTCCTTGAGATTCACGCCTCCGGCGAGGTCGTCGTAGCGCTCCAGGTACTTGTCGATGCTCAGGATCTTGTGCAGCAATTCCGTGCCCTCGACGTGGCTGTTGTCGTTGCTGCTGGGGCTGTGGAGGAGCTTGCGCCAGTGGATGCGCCCGGCGGCCTCTGTGTCGGCCACGCGCGGGTGGATGCACGCGCAGCTGAAGCAAATGAGCGATTCCACCTTGTCCCTGCTCGTGGCTTCGGCGAAGCTCCTCAGCGCGCTCCTGTCCCGCGAGCTCCCCGCCACGGGCGCGGCTTCTCTGCACCGCAGCGCCACGGCCTCGTTGTACACGCTGGCCAGTGCATCGGCCGGGACGGGCTTGGGCATGTGCTGCACGACGCTCTGCAGTGCCGGCCCGTGCGCCTGCTTGACGTGCTGGTGGAGCTGGTGTTCGGTGCCGGTGGCCGACGACCAGCTGCAGCCCTTGAAGGCGCAGAAGACCTGTGGCCAGGCTTCCCCGCTGTCGAGCTCCTCGGGCTTGGCTTCGGGCGGTATCAGAGGCTGGGTCCGCAGCTGGGCGTTTGCCAGGTGCTGGAGAGCGTCTTCCAAGTTCCGCCTGGGGTGGTTGCTGTCCGGTGCCACGGGCATGTTGGTTAGGTCCTCCAGCAAGCTGGGCCCTTCCTCTGGTCTGGACGGCGATGCCTCCGGATCCGATGCGGCTTTGCGTGCCTGGTCCGCTTTGCTGGTTCCGGTTCTGCTGCGCTTGGCTGGGCGGGGTTCCGGGTGGGGTGGTGGTGGCGGTGGCAGTGGTGGTGGTAGCGGCGGTTGCGTGTGGTCCTGGCTGGGCACCAGCACATCGTAGTGGTCCTTCCCGTTGTACCAGAGATGGATTGCTTGCATGATGTTCTGAAAGGCCTCTGCGCCCACTTCCGTGTGTGTGCGCTCGCTCGTGCGGATCTCGCCGTCGGACTCCCGCCAGTGCACAAAAGTTCGCTGTTGTTTCATGAGGGTGAAGGCCACGACGGCCGTGTCGCCGCCCCAGTTGCTCGGGTTGCTTTCGAGGTGTTCGGCTTCCTCCAGCCAGGTTTCCACTTGCTCTTCGTGCTCTTGGGAAAACGCGTTCTCTTTCAGGTACTGGATGATCAGGGATCGTAGGTGGACCCCGTCCTCGCCGCTTTTCTCCGCGAGCGCGTGGAAGAGGCAGTTGCCGTCGCCCGTCATCTTCTTCATGGTCAGCTCGCCCCCAAAGTGCTCCTGCCGGGTGCACTCTCCGTGTGGAGCCGTCGCTTGAACGGACTTAATTAATTAATGGACCCCCGAACGATGCAACCGGCCTCGATGCTGGGGCCGGGCTCCGATTCGTCGTCGGAATCCGGCCCGGCGCCTCCTCGTCGTGCAGCCGGTTCTGCGCGAAGTCGTCCAGCGGTGCTTCTTGCAAGCGTTGCTGGATCGTTGTTGTCGCTTCCGGTCGCGGCGGCCTTTGTTCTTTCGGCCTGCACAGCAGCACACGGTGCGAGAAAGGGTGCATGCATGCGGTTTCGAACTCTTCTGTGCGGCGCCTCTGCCCGCTGGAATGCCTGTTCCAGGGCTTCGTCGTCGTCGGCCGTCCATCGTGGCTGGCACTGCAGCGGCTTCTTTGGGGCCTGCAGGTCATGACGCGCACGGCTGGCAATTTTCTCTTTCTATGTCTCGTTTCGTCACACATTATTTAAGTCCTTGGTTGAATTTTGGCCGTAGCGCCTTCTGTCGTCGGCGTGTTCTTTGCCTTGCGCCGGAGGGCGTGGACGTGCCCCGCCGGGGCGCTGTTGTCGGGAAGGCTTTCCACGCCTCGTGCGTTCGTGCCCGTGTCTTCTCTCTGTTTCTATGTGAGGGTGACGGCAAAAGCTGTCAGCGTGCCTCGTCGATCTTGATTGTTCCGGCCTCGGTCGCGTAGGTTCGGTGCGCAGCTGCGAGATATTCATGCATGTGTCCACGGGCTGTTTGTGCGGAGGCTCTGGGGCAGGCACGGGCGTCAAAAGTGTGAGGCTGCACCTCCTTGCCAGGTAGTCCTTCTTGAACGCTTCGAACTCCCAGCCGATGGCCTCGTGGTTCGGTGCGTGGCTAAGGCCCGAAAGATTTCAGCAGGGGTGGTTCGTTTGCACGTGTCTGCGTGCGATCTCGCCTGTCCGTCGTCGTCTGTCATGTCGGCCCACCGTCGGCTGCTTTCGGGCTGCATGATGGTTTCACCTCCAGGGGCGGAAGGACAGGAGCGAATCGTGTTTTGCCTTCTTCAGTTCCAGTCCCCACGTGCCTGGGGGTTCTCGATTGGATTTGCTGTATATAGCTCGTCTGAGCACAAGATTGGCTGCGGCACACTGGTGGAAAGTCTGTCATAGCAGGGGCATGTTTCATGATCTGCTGCTACCGACATTATAATACTGCCTGAAGCTCCTGTGCTCTTGCTCGGTCTTTCATCCTGGTTGGGGTGAAACTGGCCGAGTGCCAAGACTACACTATGCACACATGGAAGCTTTTCTCAGTTTCGCCGTCGCACTGACCTGTACACTCAATGGCTGGGGTTTCCTGCACTGTCAATCATGTCCCACATGTCATGGGAAAGGACCAATGTGACCAGCTGCCCGTCTGACGCCGTGCACACTGCTTGGTTGCGGCTCTGCAGACGGCCTTGGGCTGCCGCGGCTAGGGCAGCGGATGTAGCAAGCTCTTCCATCTCCGGCAAAGGGTTTGACATGCCGGTGATTCGCAGCAGCTCGCCGCCGGCCACCGTGGTGAACACCACGTCGACGGCATTTCGTGCGACAGGTGTCAAGCTGCAGGTGACAACAAAGGGTGAGGGCACTGCACGGACGTAGACCTTTTCGGCAGGATAACTGTCTTCAGCTTCGAACACAGCAACCTGGGCATCTGCTGGATGCCATCGGACGAATCGGCACTGCAGCCTCTCCACGGGATCGGTGGAAAAGAAGAGCAGATGCCATCGAGGAGCTGCTTCAGTGGTAAAGGCCGCGCCGTCCGAGTCAATCAATGACCACGAGCCAGGACCGCCTTCCAAACACCGGCTCCACTCCAGACGGCGGCCGTCCATCTTGTGGGTGCTCTGAAGGAAAGGAAATGCAAACTTTGAAGCTGCAAGATACTGCTGCGGAACACAGGATGCAATGCTCAAGTAGCATCTGCAAGACTGGAAGCTACATGCTTCGACCTCCACACCTAGAAATACTCGTGAACGATGCTCGGGCCGAGCGTGTTTTCACACCTGCGGCTGTTGCCTTCCTTGTGAAACATCCCCAGCTGTATTTCGGCTGAAATACGGTATGTCTCTACCTGGAACAAAGAGGGAGCTTGCCAAATGGATTTCCTTCATAAAATGGACGGGAATAAAGATTGCCAGGTGGTTCGCGGGCTCCCAAGCCGGTTTCCTTCATAAACTGGACGGTGGTGAGGATTGTCAAGTGATTCGCAAGCTCTCCAAGCCGATTTCCTTCGTAAAATGGACGAGGATACAGATTGTCAGGTGGTGGGCGGGCTTTTCAACTGGACTCCGGAGGTCCTCGCGTAGTTGTACCTTGGCATTGGAAGGGAATCAACGTAAACATAAAGCAAATATGGCCTTGTCTAGTTGCTGTCAAGATGCGACCAAAGCCGTACCTTGGCTGCGGACATGTACATGAAGTCTGATTGCAGCCAAATTGCATTCCAAGGTGGTATACCTTGGCTGTGACGTGATGAATCAATGCATGTGCGGGAAAGTATGATGGTATGATGAAGCGTGAAGGTCTTTGAAGGCACCCCTTACCAGTGATATAGGAGGCTCATCTTGCATCTGCAGGGGCTCTCATCGCGGATGTATCTTCCTTAGGTCTTGGCTGGCAGCTTGGTTTGGAGCGGACCTGACGTACGACATGGAAGGGAAACTGCGAGCTTGCATGCGTGCAATTGCAGCTTAGTGGCCGTTTCTCATTGCCGTCCCTCTGGTAGTGCCTTGGCAGCGGCACAAAAAGGGCGGGATGCCAAGCTGTACCTTGGCTTCGGCAGGGAAAGCGCAAGCATGGCACAAGCCTGACGCAAGCACCCCCAGATATTGACACTATTTTCCTTGCCTCGGATAAGAATGTGCCAGAAAGAATCACCAAGACCCGGGAGTACGATTTGTTACGGATAAGAGAGTGCCAGAAAGAGCCCCGTAGAGCAAATTCCCCACTAGACGAAGCAATTCAGCAAGAGATGTCCACTCCTGAAGCCCCAATAAGCGAAACAATTCTGCCAAAGAATTTGGTTCCTAACGCCCCAATAAGCGAAACAATTCTGCAAGAGGTTTTCCGTCTAACGCCCCAATAAGCGAAACAATTCTGCAAGAGGTTTTCCGTCTAACGCCCCAATAAGCGAAACAATTCTGCAAGAGGAGTTCATTCCTGAAGCCCCAATAAGCGAAGCAATTCTGCCAGAGATTTTCCTGCCTAACGCCCCAATAAGCGAAACAATTCTGCAAGAGATTTTCCTTCCTAACGCCCCAATAAGCGAAACAATTCTACAAGAGATATCCGCTCCTGAAGCCTCAATAAGCGAAACAATTCTGCCAGAACCCCAATAAGCGAGACAATTCTGCAAGAGATTTTCCGTCTAACGCCCCAATAAGCGAAACAATTCTACAAGAGGATTTCATTCCTGAAGCCCCAATAAGCGAAGCAATTCTGCCAGAGATTTTCCGTCTAACGCCCCAATAAGCGAAACAATTCTGCAAGAGGTTTTCCTTCCTATGACCCCAATAAGCGAAATAATTCTGCCCGCCTTGGTTGTACCTTAGCAGCGGCGCAAAAGGAAGCTACCTTGGTCGGTACATGTAAGCGCCATGCAAGCACGAGAGAAGCGCGAGCTTGACCGAGCGCACATGTTTAGTTGCAGCCGAGTTGCTTCCACTGTCGTACCTTGGCTGGGACATGAAGAATGAACGCATGCACGAGGGAGCATGCTTGGAAGTTGGAAGTATGAGCATGACGAACGATCACAAGTACGATGGAGCATGAACTGGGAGTGTGAAGATCCCTGAAGGCACCCCCCGGGCAGAGTCATGATCCGCTTCCGGGATAGCCTTGTTTTAGAATACCTTTCGCGTTTCCGTAGCTGTTTCTGTTCGGAATGAACCAGCTTCACCCGCACTGGATACCCGATTTTGGAGTGAATCGGGACACCGGTAGTAACACGCACCCGCAAGCGAGTACATGCGTTCCCTTTTGCAGGTTAAACGGAAAATCCTGGCATCTGGCTTTAAAGCGCCTGGCTCAGGAAGGTATCCTCGGCCTTTTTAGGTATGTGGAGGCCGGTTCTCCAGTGATTGGCTGTGCTCCAGCAGTCGCTGTAGAGAGCCGCCCAACACTAGATTCCACAGGGATAGCTTAGAGGGTCCGCTCGGCTGCAAGCGGAGCGCCTAGAAACGCACTGTGTGTACGGCTTCGGTCCTGCGATTTTGGGGTTCGGTCCTCCCTTGCGAAGCCTAAATTGACACATGCTGTCAATATTCTGCGCCTTTTGGTCGTGTCTTTATGTGAGCTGCCGACTAAAGCCCCGAAATATTGACACTGCCTGTCAATCTTCCGTGCCTTCCAGCCGAAGAGCCCGCCCGGTGCGTCACACTCCCCGTGTGGCCGCGGTCCATACATTGACGCATGCTGTCAATATTCTGCGCCTTCTGGTCGTGTCCTTATGTGAGCTGCCGACTAAAGCCCCAAAATATTGACACTGCCTGTCAATCTTCCGTGCCTTCCAGCCGAAGAACCCGCCCGGTGCGTCACACTCCCCGTGTGGCCGTGGTCCGGACATTGACGCATGCTGTCAATATTCTGCGCCTTCTGGTCGTGTCTTTATGTGAGCTGCCGACTAAAGCCCCAAAATATTGACACTGCCTGTCAATCTTCTGTGCCTTCCAGCCGAAGAGCCCGCCCGGTGCGTCACACTCTCCCGTGTGGCCGTGGTCCGGACATTGACAGTGTCAATCTGGCGCCGGTCCGGTGTCAATCCGCGGGGCGGCCAGTGACACTGTCAATCCCGAGAGCGGCAGTGTCAATCTGAAGGCGGCCCGTGTCAATCTGGCGCCGGTCCGGTGTCAATCCGCGGGGCGGCAGTGTCAATCTGGAGGGGGGGGGGGCGGCAGGCAGTGTCAATCTGGCGCCGGTCCGGTGTCAATCCGCGGGGCGGCAGTGTCAATCTGGAGGGGGGGGGGCGCCAGATTGACCAATCTGGCGCCGGTCCGGTGTCAATCCGCGGGGCGGCAGTGTCAATCTGGAGGGGGCGGGGGGGGATTGACACTGCCGCCCTCGGGATTGACAGTGTCAATGTGGCACCGGTCCGGTGTCAATCCGCGGGGCGGCAGTGTCAATCTGGAGGGGGGGGCGCCAGATTGACACGGGCCGCCTTCAGATTGACACTGCCTGCCGCCGGGGCGGATTGACACTGTCAATCGGGGAAGGGGGGGGGGATTGACACTGCCGCCCCGCGGATTGACACCCCCCCCGCTCCAGATTGACACTGCCGCCCCGCGGATTGACACCGGACCGCCTTCAGATTGACACTGCCTGCCGCCCCCCCCCGATTGACAGTGTCAATCTGCCCCGCCCGGTTAACTTGACACTTCCGGTCAATCTTCCGTGCTGCAGCCCCTTGATATTGACACTTCCTGTCAATCTTCCGTGCTTCCTAGCCGGAAAGCCCGCCCGGTGCGTCACACTCCCCATGGGGCTGTGGTCGACTAGAGCCCCAAGAGATTGACACCTCCTGTCAATCTTCTCGGCCTTGCAGCCGGCCAGAGCCTAAAGATTGACACTTGCTGTCAATCTTCGTGCCTTCAGGACGTGTCTTTGTGTGAGTGGCCGACTAGAGCCCCAAGATTGACACTGCCTGTCAATCTTCTGCGCCTGTCTTTGTGTGAGTGGCCCACTAAAGCCCTTAGATATTGACACTTCCGGTCAATCTTCCCTGCTACAGCCCCTTGATATTGACACTTCCTGTCAATCTTCCGTGCTTCCTAGCCGGAAAGCCCGCCCGGTGCGTCACACTCCCCATGGGGCTGTGGTCGACTAGAGCCCCAAGAGATTGACACCTCCTGTCAATCTTCTCGGCCTTGCAGCCGGCCAGAGCCTAAAGATTGACACTTGCTGTCAATCTTCGTGCCTTCAGGACGTGTCTTTGTGTGAGCGGCCGACTAGAGCCCCAAGATTGACACTGCCTGTCAATCTTCTGCGCCTGTCTTTGTGTGAGTGGCCGAAGCAATTCTGCCAGAGATTTTCCTGCCTAACGCCCCAATAAGCGAAACAATTCTGCAAGAGATTTTCCTTCCTAACGCCCCAATAAGCGAAACAATTCTACAAGAGATATCCGCTCCTGAAGCCTTAATAAGCGAAACAATTCTGCCAGAACCCCAATAAGCGAGACAATTCTGCAAGAGATTTTCCGTCTAACGCCCCAATAAGCGAAACAATTCTACAAGAGGATTTCATTCCTGAAGCCCCAATACGCGAAGCAATTCTGCCAGAGATTTTCCGTCTAACGCCCCAATAAGCGAAACAATTCTGCAAGAGGTTTTCCTTCCTAACGCCCCAATAAGCGAAACAATTCTGCCCGCCTTGGTTGTACCTTAGCAGCGGCGCAAAAGGAAGCTACCTTGGTCGGTACATGTAAGCGCCATGCAAGCACGAGAGAAGCGCGAGCTTGACCGAGCGCACATGTTTAGTTGCAGCCGAGTTGCTTCCACTGTCGTACCTTGGCTGGGACATGAAGAATGAACGCATGCACGAGGGAGCATGCTTGGAAGTTGGAAGTATGAGCATGACGAACGATCACAAGTACGATGGAGCATGAACTGGGAGTGTGAAGATCCCTGAAGGCACCCCCCGGGCAGAGTCATGATCCGCTTCCGGGATAGCCTTGTTTTAGAATACCTTTCGCGTTTCCGTAGCTGTTTCTGTTCGGAATGAACCAGCTTCACCCGCACTGGATACCCGATTTTGGAGTGAATCGGGACACCGGTAGTAACACGCACCCGCAAGCGAGTACATGCGTTCCCTTTTGCAGGTTAAACGGAAAATCCTGGCATCTGGCTTTAAAGCGCCTGGCTCAGGAAGGTATCCTCGGCCTTTTTAGGTATGTGGAGGCCGGTTCTCCAGTGATTGGCTGTGCTCCAGCAGTCGCTGTAGAGAGCCGCCCAACACTAGATTCCACAGGGATAGCTTAGAGGGTCCGCTCGGCTGCAAGGCGGAGCGCCTAGAAACGCACTGTGTGTACGGCTTCGGTCCTGCGATTTTGGGGTTCGGTCTTCCCTTGCGAAGCCTAAATTGACACATGCTGTCAATATTCTGCGCCTTTTGGTCGTGTCTTTATGTGAGCTGCCGACTAAAGCCCCGAAATATTGACCCTGCCTGTCAATCTTCCGTGCCTTCCAGCCGAAGAGCCCGCCCGGTGCGTCACACTCCCCGCGTGGCCGTGGTCCATACATTGACGCATGCTGTCAATATTCTGCGCCTTCTGGTCGTGTCTTTATGTGAGCTGCCGACTAAAGCCCCAAAATATTGACA
>CAJNDT010002158.1:0-35648 GCA_905221615.1 Symbiodinium sp. CCMP2592 | reverse complement strand
AAGTGATCAACACCGTCGCAGCATCCATGCTACACGCCGGATTGCCCGCTCAATACTGGTCCTTTGCGCTTAATTGCGTGATGCAGAACCTCAACGTTGAAGACGTGGAGGGCGATGGTGATTCAGCATGGAAGCGAATGACTGTAAAGGACTTCGAGGGAAAAGCCATACCCTTTGGGGCCAAAGTCTTCTTCAAGCCGACGGACACAAGGCCGAAGACATATGGCAACAAATTCGATCCAAAGGGAATCCCAGGCATTTTTGCCGGATACATCATCACTGCTGGTCAAGGATGGTCCAAGAAGTATCGCGTTTGGGATATGAAGGAATTTGCCAATGCGAACTTGTTGATGGACGCATCTGTTCCCAGGAAGTTGATGAGACCGTACGAGACAGAAGTTATCTACTTCCCAGGGGAGATAACGTTTCCCCTGAAAGCCGAGTACGAAAGGATGAATTCAACCATTGAGGGACTCAGGGACAACGTTGACCTCGCTGGCAAGGAGATAAAAGACGTCGATGACGGTGACGACGGTCCGCCCGGAGGAAATGGTGGCGACGGGGATGATGATGATCAAAATGGACTTCTTCCTCCACCGGATCCCGGAGAAGATCCTGACTTACAGGACATAGATCCATCTGACATAGAGACGGAGCCGTCCGGCGAAGTCTTCAAGGCAGCAGAACATGAAGCTATTGATGCCATAGGAGACAAAAGACTCGAAGAACTAGACGAAGAGCTGGGTCTACGTGCAGCACCGCCTCCTTCTGAACCAAAGGTCACTGGGAAAGATCGACGATCGCCCCGCGAAGTCGGTCCAACCGGTAGACTCATCCCCGAAGGAGACATCGAAGAACCGGGAGAGATTATCAAGATCTTGAAAGAAAAGAAGTTGGCTCCCGAGGAGATTGAACATTGGAGTACGGGGAAGAAAGGGGACGGCATTGTATATCTCACCGATGACGGTGAAGCCTGCAAGATCGACAAAAGGGGAGTTCCGTATACGATCCGAAGTGACGGTCGACGAACTCTTCCTACACGGCGACCTATCCATTCTTATTCTCCGGAAGCATGGAAGAAGATGAGCGAAACGGAGAAGAAGGCAGCATACAAGAAAGAAAAGCGAGACAAAGCTCGAGTTGCCAAGAAGGACCGGAAGAAGGCTGTGATAGGAAAGAAGATAGTCACCAAGATTTTAGACAACATGATCTTTCCCAAGATTGTCCCATGTGAAGAAATTGATCTGCAACTCAACGTGTCCATTGATGACGACGATGGTTGGTCATGGGCACAGTCCTATGTGGATCAATATACACAGGAACAATTCTGGGCAGATGTTGTGCCGGCCGTTCCGGCGCATATGGTCATGGATGATAACTGGATTCCTTCTATGCCGTGTACGACTTCTCACAGAAACGTACATCGGGAAAAGAATCATGCAGGAGGATCGTGCTTCAATGCCATGGTCACTCGACCCGTCACACGCAAGGAGATGATCAACAATCCCAAGGCCATTGAAGCTTTCATGAAAGAATGGAAGGGATTGTGGGACCAAGAGGTGTTTGACTTCTCAACTACGCGTGAATATGACGACGTCGTCGCTGAGGCAAAGAAGAAAGGTGAGAAAGTACACATGGCGCGAGCACATGGACTGATATACGAGAAGAACTATCAGCTCAAAGAGGACGATCCTGCCAGGAAGTTCAAAGGACGAGGTGTACTACTCGGTGATCAGGTCAAAGACCAAAATATGGAAGCCGCGTTGTTTCAGGATTTGGGGAATTCCCCGGCTACGTTTGACGCCTCACGGTGGGCAGATCATTACGGATGCCTTCCTGGCAACGATGTCCAGATGGCGGATGCTATCCAAGCATACATTCAGGCAAGACTATCGGGCACTCCATGTTGGGTTGAACTGCCTGATGAAGCCTGGCATCCATCTGCGAAACGGCATAAATTCCGCAGACCTGTATGTCGCCTGATCAAAGCTCTATATGGACATCCTGACGCAGGAACCATGTGGGAACAACATTGCCATACCGCGGTACAGAAAGTAGGATTCAAGCCACTTGGCGATGAATGGCCATCATTGTATTTCCACCCGCAAATGAAGCTCTTGCTTGTCATCTACGTGGATGATCTCAAGATGGCAGGACCCAAAGAGAATCTACCCAAGGGTTGGAACATGCTGCGCCAAGAACTTCGATTGGAAGAGGAAACGCCACTGGGCTTGTATCTGGGTTGTCGCATCTCCAAGGGCGAGGCAACGTTGCATGACAAAACGAAGGTGCAGACCGTTACCTACGACATGGAGACGTACCTGGACATGACAGTCAAGAAGTACTGCGACGTGACTGGGTTCGATTCGACAAAATTCAAGACGGTACCATCGCCGAGTCCGGCTGAGGAGACTAAGAATCACCCAGCTCGCGCTCCGGCACAGTCAGGTAAAAGCCATCGATGCACGTGGTGTGGCCACACCATGCCTGTTGATAAGGATGGTCGGCTCGTTCCGCCTCCACCTATTCCCAAGGCGCCCGAGGAAGAGGAAATCAACGAGGCCAATCGCGGCGCACTTGCTCCGCAGGCAGACAGCATTCTCATGAAATTGCTTTATGCCGCGCGCATTTGCCGCTTTGATCTTCTGCGCAGTATCAACAATCTCGCACGCAAGATCACGAAATGGACCAAGAAGGAGGATGCTCTTCTTCATCATCTCATGGCCTATGTGCACCAGTCCAAACATCACATGATGATTGGATGGGTCGGGAACTCCTTGGAGGACTCGTCCATCGGGCTGTTTGCAGATGCGGACTATGCAGGTTGTGGAGAAAGTTTGAACTCTACCTCCGGTGCTCACTTGCACATTCAAGGTTCTCACACAAGATTTCCCTTGGCGGGACCTTAGCAAAAGGCAGGGATGCTTGAGTCATTCCACACCTGAGGCCGAGATTGTCGCGGCCGACTTTGCCATGTCACGTCTTGGATTGCCTGCTATCACGTTGTGGCAGCAGCTTGGGGGGCAAGACCCCAACTTCGTCTTCTACGACGACAACCAGACCATGATCGGGGTGATTCGCACGGGCAAGAATCCGACTATGCGTCATTTGGAGCGTACCCATGGCATCTGTATTGGATGGATGCATTCTATATTTCAGGAAGGTTACGTTTCTCTTGCCTATGAGGTCACTGCCAAGATGTCGGCGGACATACACACCAAGTCGTTCAAGGATTCCGTGTCCTGGACACATGCGTGTCAGCTCATCAACATCTTTCCGCCGGATCTCATCGGCTCCCAAGAGATTATGGATCTGATGCGCCCTACTCATACCCAAAGCACGGATGAGAAGGGTCAACAGCATTACTCGTTCAAGAGCGAGGTGCCTTGTTTTCCTTACACGCAGACGCCGATCCTCCCTCAGGTGTTGTATCGCGCTGGATTGTCGAGTAAGGAAGGCTTGCAAGAACATGACAGTGTGGACCCCATCCTGGTTGTCAAGTTCCCGCGCATGTTGCGGGGGCCGCCTTCCGCGTTGCCGCCTGGTCGTTACCTTCGGTCGACTTGGATTCTTCGTGAAGGGCAGTGGCACCAGCTGGAGGACCGTGCTGCTATCCTTGACACACCGGGCAAGTTCGACCGCTATGTGGAGCGTGCTGTGTTTCAGTACCATCCGGTACGGGGGCATTTGCGCCCCGCCGCCATTGCGGACGTCCTTGCGCCGCCGTTTTTGCCTCCTCCTGAGCCGCCTCTAGGCCAGTCTTATGTGCGCGCCCTGCCCGCCAAATGGCGAGCGGTGGTTGTCACACTGGCGCGTGCCATCCATGGGGGGTACCAGGGCTTTACATTGCACCAGGGCTTTTGTGGGGGGTACCAGGGCTTTACATTGCACCAGGGCTTTTGTTTCAACGGCCAGTCCAAAAGTCAAGCCTCTCAATTTGGTTATGACCAATGGTCGTCGGTGTACGAGGATGTATGGCATGATGCGGCGGAACAGAAAAGGGAATATCAAGGATATGATGGAGCAATTGTGCCTCACGTGGTCAATTTCGCCGAAAACAAACCCAAGGAGGGCCTGGTGATCCAATTCCTCGACCACGATGGAAGGTTGGTCCATACTTACAAGAATCCTTACAGCCGGTGGAAGTACCGTATCACTATCAAAGATGCTCCAAAGGCAGTGACGGTGTGGACATTGATAGGAGTCGATGAGGAGAACTGGTGGAATGAGTATGCTCCAGGCAAGGATTGCATCGCCCGGCATGCTCCCGATTCTCACTACGACCCTGGGCTGCAAGTAAATGTTCTGAGTATGGGGCGAGAAGTTGACGACGCCATGTGTGCCTACCTCTTTGATGTGGTGGAAGCAAGGAAAGACAACCCTAACTCCGTGATCTTCATTGGTGCAGGGGTGTTGGGCAAGAATTCGTGGCTGAGTCGGAAAATCGCTGACAACCCTGAAAGGGCCAAATTGCGGACAGACTACCCATGGGGGGAGGTCGTCCAAAGAATTGCGCGCAGAGCGGCATCATGGGGGTTCCAAATCATCATCGAAGTACCTCCTCGAGTACCAGTCCAGGAAACCAAGCAGTATAAGGGCTTCAGGAAGATGCCATGTGGAAGAGCATCAAGATCCAAGGATGCACTCACGGGCAACGTTATACCTTTCGGGATCCTGTATCTCCCGGAACCGCCGTTGAGCTCGGCTACTGCAAGGATGAATGGGAGTACATTGCCGCAAACGTCGCGTTGCATCCTAAGTCGTCTGATGTGTGCTCGTCCAAACATTTGCACATGACTGATTCGGACGCTAAGGATCGATCTGATAAATGCGAGTTGACTAGCCAAATCTCCAGGAGATTGCTTAAAGCCTTGAAATTTCAGGCAACGGGCGATGGGAGATTGGTAGCCATGCCGTCGAAGGCTGGTGGACGAAAGCCAGACCGCATGATCGTTGACCTCTGTGGCTTGGGTAATGGCTACGCCGTGCCTAAGTCCACTAAGGGTTGCTCTCGCATAACTTGCAAGGAGCTGATCGGCTCCAAAGCCGATGAGGACAACCTTATCGGTACGATGAAGGATGCGTGCCGGAACGACCTGCGCACACCTGTGCTATTCGTGGCATCGCTTTTGCGATCAGGTGCTGGTCCTGGAAGTAGTGAAGGGGCTTGCGTGGGGGGTGAGAAACGTTCCGGTGGGAAGTACAAGGTTTTCAGAAGTGTCTTGAAATCTCTCAAACGCCTGCTGAAGAAGTGTGCGGAATTTTCCGACGTCTATTTTTCGCTTGACATGCCTTCTTCATGTTCATGTTGGTCTTGGCCAGAGTTGCATGCTCTTGTTTCAAGTGGCAAGGTGACGAAGGTTAAGGTTGATGATCATGTTGGTGCTGGTGGCGATGGTGGTGGACGCAGGATCATGTTCTCTAACATGCCTGAAGCGGATCGTTTGATGGTGAGACAGGATGATTGCTTGGACCATGATTCGAAGAGCAGTTTGTCGCAGCGCATTGATGTCTCATGGCGGTCAATTGCGAGGAATGTTCGCAGCCTTGTTCGAGCTCATGTCAGTGTCAGTCATGTTGCACATGAATCTGAGGACATTGCATGGCAGCAACATCAGTGTGTAGACGCTGATGAAGGGGCTATTAGACAGCCCCAACTAAGGAACAACTAAGGTCTGACCAGACGGATCGGGGAAGGGTGCCTCTTACGGAGAACCCGGAACCGTGAAGTCGAGTAGGGTGTAGGGACTTCCCTCCTACGGAGGAAGGACCGAAACCCGAGCCATGGCTGAAAGCTACAATGCCTACGAGCTGGCCTTCGAAGGAGTGGACCACGAAGAAGTTTTCCCGTCTGGTGGGATGATGCGAACGTTTCTGAAGTTCCACAAGTTCCTGGAGATGTATTCTGGGGATTCGTCGCAGAGCGTTTCGCTCCCGCCGAAGATTACGAAAGACAAAGTGGTCGACAATGATCTCATTCGCACATGGGCAGCGTTCAAAGCACCTCCGTTGGTCTTGCTGTTCACGTGTGCAAATCTGTCGCCAGGAGGGGATCTTTCCATTCGAGTCCGAGAAATCCTCAAAGCTTGCTTATTTGCTGCCCCTGAGGAGTACATGGACAAACCCTATGGGGAGATACTCGCCATGGTCATCAAGTTTGGTGGAGGTCTCAAACACATTGTTGCTGACTACGAGGGGAAGTTCAATGCCATCACCAGGTTTATGGTGGATGAGGAAGTGATCCGCGATGATGCAAAATTGGCTGTAGTTGAACTGGAACAAGAACGAAAACAAGTTCGGTTCGACTTGAACACTGCAACAAGGAACATCGTCAGTGCGGACGGGTACTACAACCTCGCCGTTCTCATCAACTCCGTGGAGACGCCCTACCAGGCCGTGACAGACACGAGAATTCAACAATGGTATACGGTGAATCAGGACTACTACCACAAGTTGCCTATGTCAGGTAGAGCACCTGACCAATCAGACCTGTTGGCAGAGCCTACGTTATGTAGGGTGTGCAAGCTGATGTACATGTTCGCAAAACACACTGGGTATGGACTACGGACCTACAACCAGGAATGTGCAGCGAGCAACGATGGCGCTACGCCACTCAACGTTCATCAGCTGGCTTTGATGATGCGCACAATGCCTCAAGGCATGGGACATCCGCTCGCCTTTGCGATGAACTCGCTCCAGGCGTTCAGTGTCTGTCTCCACGTGCTTCATTCCTACGTATCATGGGTTGATCCAGAAACTGGACACCCGCATTACAGATGGTCCAACGATGTGCTCCCTGATTCCGACTACACCACGTATGCTTTCCTCAAGCACCATGTGGATGCTGTATGTGCAGATCAGGACAGGAACGGCTTCCAATTGCCGGATGCGTTCCGTGGCTACACCTGGAATCAGTGCGGAGTTGAATCTGGGTACGTGGTCGACTGCTCTACCAAACGCGCCACGTTGGGCATATGGGAAGCAGAATTCCAACAGATGGGGGCACCAAGTCCGCTTATGCAAGATGATGGCCTATTTCCGCCCAATCTTCAACGGCATCCTAGCTGGGTATACTCAACGGGGAGAGTTGCGATGCCTACGGCAAGCAACCTCGAACCGGAAGGAATCGTGCACCCTGAGCATGGAAGAACGCCGGGACAATCGCAAGGATCCGCTGCCGACCTCGAGCCACCCCTAGCCACGGACCAAAGAGGGCAAGGACGGACGAGGCAACGGCATCGGCGTCGTCATCTTCTGCGGCACCTCCTCCACAACCATCGTCTTCGCAACCGGAAGAGGAACCATCGCAACCGACATGGGAGGAAGCTCCAATCCCCGCTGGCGCTCAGGAAAGTTGGTACCATTATGTCAACATCGATGAAAAGGGCTGCCGCTCGAGCTTGCTGGCGACGACCCGTGATCAAGACGAGTACCCACCTACCATTGATGAGACGCCAAAGTTTGTGACGTGGGGACCACACCGATTCAGCATTACGTCAGAAGACTGGTGACCTATTTGGCAAGGATCCGTTCCGTCTCTCAAAGTGATGACAGGGGTCTCAACCTGAAGGTCTACGTGAAGCTGAGTACGAAGGTGTGGTTACGGATGTATTCACGGCTGTACCATGCATTGGCATTGGTGTCATGCGTGCATCTTCCTTCTCCTCCGATGCTTACCTCGGCAGTGATGATCGAGGCAGACAACGATCTTGTCGACAACGATGAAATTCCGGCAGAAGCAAGGATCAACACCATGAACACGCTGAACGGATTTCGCAATAGTTTGGGTATGGGTGGCAAGCCTGATGCCGCGACTATGCGCTCTCAATGCACAATCCTCGTCCAAGACTTTGACATGGTCGCAAGGACCAGGGGATCAACGCATACAGTGAGAGAGAACCTCGGCATGCATGGATGGAGTGAGATCTACATTGTGAGCCCGTCGATCACCACAGGTGCCAACTACAACTTCCAAGTCACAAAAGGATCGTTGGAATCTGTGAATGCGACATTGGATGGCTTGACTGAAGAGCAGCTTGCAACCGTCACATTGCATTACCATCTGTCTCTCCAGGCGATCCTCATCGAGAACATGTCATTTCCGATGAGTGAGGTCGGAGACGGAGCAGCAATTCGTTCTGACTTGCAGCGACAGCTCAAGGTCACGTACGTTGACCCTATCATTGCGGCAGGAAAGCGTACCACGCGCCCTCCAATTGTCAACATCAACCACGACTTACGGTTCGTAGGAGCAGCCAGCAATTACCTTCGACAGAAAGCTTCTCTGTTCAACGGCTTCCACGCGCTGGGAATGTATATTGAACTGGAGTTGCGAGCCCGAGCATGCGTGGTGATTCATGGATCTTCGTTTTGGTCAAGAATGTACAGCCAGACGAAACATGCGTCATCAGGCGTGCATACACTGTCAGCCGAAAAGGTGCCAGCACCGGACAATCGGGTCAGGTTCAAATTGGGCTTCGCTATCTACGAGAAGCAGCTGTTCTGCGAGAAGATGGTATCCACGTGCTTTGTTGAGGCATCGAAAGTTCGCTCATGGGACGAAACTGTCCGCGCCGACTCAGTCGCTCACCCGTCGCTTGTCGAGATTTGGGAGGACAAGAGTGAAGTCAAGACGTCCACCAAGATTTCGCAGACATGGTTTACGGGGGAACAGCAGCAACAGATCAGGTCGGGTGCCCAGGGTGACACGGTCGCTGAATCGTCCACAGTCACCTGGCAGGATTTTGACATCGCCATGACCGTTCCCGAAGCCTACTACGACAACAGGCACTACTGGTTCAGGATCGACACCTATGCGACCCTGAACACTGGTTATGTCAAAGGGAGAACGTTCTATTGCTCTGGATGTGAAGCAATGAAGTTGGCTGAGTGCTACGCACAAGCCTTCTTCAAGCCGACCGGAAACGGGTATCCTGGACACTGCATTGGGTGCGCGCATACTTCAGCTTTGAAGATGCAGCATCAAATCGGCCACGTCCCAGAAGTACACCTTGGCTTGCGCAAAGCACCTTTATGACCTGAGGCTCCAATTCGTGGATCCTCGCGTGGACATCAAGGAGTTCCTCAAAGTTTGTGCGGAGATGGTCTATGAAGACATCGGCAAGACGGTTTCTCACTACGGTGGTCTCCGAATCACAGCCAGTCAGGCCATCGAGTACGCGGCATGGGGAAAGGCCAAACAGTGGCATGGGACAGAGGGTACGACTCCGAAGGCAAGACATGCTACATCTGCTACTACGATGCCGGGAACTGCGCTTATGCTGGTTTCATGAGAATGCTTTTGACTCCGGAAGAGCGCCAAGAATGCTACAGAGGGTCAGTCTTGCCCAAGGAAGAGCTCCTGGGTGACACGGTGGAGCTGGCGCTCGGGCTTCTTACAATTGCAATGAGACACCCAAGTCATTTTCCGAATTGGGGTGGCCTTGAGGGAGCAAATGCGTGCGCGAGGGGAATCGAAAGATCATTCTTCCGCTACGCGTCGGCCGAAGCTATCGAGCTGATCACGGTTGACTCCCCGCGCAAAAGGACACCGCCCAAGAAGAATGAAGCAGTCGCTGAGATCGTCAACAACATGTCCGCTGACCTCGTGATTGATTTCACAGTGATCGTCGATGGTGATATCTACCCTGTAGAGATTGCGAGAACCGACGAGACACAGGCCGCTGACAACGTCACGGACGATCCAGGGTTCTCAGTTGCTCCACCAATACCTGCACAGGATGTAGATGTGGATGCGCAACCCGAAGAAGAACAAGGTGCAGAAGGCCCTGATCCCAGGCATGCAATTCGTGAAGGATTTGTCGCGCAGCTTCAGGACTATGTGGGAGTACTCGCTCAGGGCGAAATGTCGGTCGGAAGCGACCGCCTCACGTTCTGTGTCGCTTGTGGCAGTGATCTACACACTCTGTCCAATTGCACAGAAAATGCTGCGACCCGGGATCTGGTACTTCGAGGCGTCCAGATTATCAAGGAAAGCCTTCTTCGATATCCACGTCGAGGACCTCCACAAGAGGCTGAGCCAATGGACGTTGACACCACAGACCATGTGAGTGTTGCATCCTCGGACCGACGACCCAAGGCCAAAGCCCGACCGCGCCGCGGAGGCGAAGCCGTACGGGGTGATGTGGTCTTGATCCGTTATGAGAACAAACACAATCTCTGCACGGATGTGGAGAACCGTCGGGGCCTACATGATGCTTGTGGCGTACCACTGCAGGAATCGGGACCAGAGAATAGCCAGCGAGTGGTGGACCTCATTGAGCAGCTTTCGGACCATCGCGACCGACGCCTACCTCAACGAGGAGACCGTCCTAGCTTTGCTTACGATGATACCACTCATAGCTACACCAATGCAGGCTACGAATCCATCGGCGGCGGAAGGCCAATCCGGTGCGGGATTCTCGACCTGATCCCAACCAAGGGTGCAAGCTTCATCAACAATCGATGGGACCTCGTGAACGAAGTTGTCCTTCGCGACATCACCCGTCAGCGCAGACTGAACGCGGATTGGGCGCTATCATGCATCCAATCTGACCTGCGCCACAGAATCGCCAGGCGCCCAGGCTCGGAATGGCTTGACAACAGGTGCCAGGTGGCATTCAACAGTGTCATCAAATGTGATGAAGGAGGGTGGGTGATGATCGAAGATTTGGTGAGGCATGAGCCACTATGGACCCATGAAAGCAGACGCATCACCGAAGCGGTCTCAAGGACCGATGAGCAACAGAAGAAGAGAGTGTACAATGAAAGACTTCAGCTATTGTTCCAAGGGAACATGATTGCAGCCACGAAACGCCACAAGGCCAAGATTCGGTTGCAGTTCCTGGGTGTGAGAGTGAAGGACCCCGGCACGGAAACTCTTGGATCAGCAGGTTCGAACAGGTTGGTATCGGTTCAGGACCAGATCACGGAGATCCAGAACAATGATCATTGCCGGCACGGCCAGAGGTACCTGAACATGTGCAACGGCTGGGTGAAGCCATGGGCAGTTCGGGCTACGAGTGGTCACTCTGCGCACTCAGATCCCCAGAACAACTTGCTTCAGTTGGACAAGAACAGGTTCGCAATATCTCCATCTATGACCCTCTTGCAACGTCTTGGAGGTGCGTTCCACGCTACGGCATGCCGCAACTTGGATTCCATTGTCACGCAAGGCATCATGCCTGGTTCGGAGGACCCCGACGGGGACTTCGACCATAGGCGCCAATTCCGAGGCAACCAAGGTGGCAGACTCCACAGCTATTGGGGGGTGTTTGCGCCGTTCGATCACCGGAACGCAACGACCAAGATGCGAGTACATGGACGAGACGCCAAGCACATGCCACTGGCGGTCCTTCATGTCCCATCGCAGGACCTTGCACGAGAAGATGGACGTATCACAGACAGCGGCATCATGATCGTTGGCCGAACGATACCTTTCCATTTCGTCAAGGAGGTATGGTTTTGCGTCCCGGATCCTCGAGATACACACTCTTTCGCTCTGGTGGAAAAGATCTACGATGAACGGTTGGAGAAAGAGCTGGTGTTGGACTACAATGCATCACCGTTGCTTCCTGAGTTCGAGAGATACCGAACGCCAAGCAAGATCATGGAATTGCTTTGCGAGATGCCTCCTGGACCCCACGACACAAGCAAGGAGCAGATCATTCGAGACCTCACGACTGTCCTGGAGTCCCACAGGGAGAACACGGTTCGGCATCACTACATGGACAAAGGAATCAAGTTTGTCATCAAGAATTGGCGACCCGAAGACCTACGCAGAGACGAGGATGGACGGAGAATGAGGGTATGCCCGGCATGCTACAACATCGTTCCAGCATGTTTCTCCCGATGCACGTCTTGCTGGTCACAGTTCATTTCGAGCGGATATTACCAAGGTTCTCCACAACGGGAGACTCCTACGGAGATCCCCAGTGACTTCATTGCTCAGACAATGGAAGCCGCAGCAGCCGCAGTGCCTGAGGCGCCCGAAGAGGAGCAGGAAGCCATGGAGGTAGAGACCGTTGCGGAACCTGAGGAAATCCCAGAACCATCTGTCATCGCGGAGGACGATCCAGAACAGGAACCTGATGAAGAAATGGACATAGAGCCAGGAGAGGACTTTGATGACGCAGTACCAGAAGCAATTGCACAGGAACGTCGTCCCGTCTTCGTTACCGGCCAGTCTTTGAACATCGATCCTGAGCTACAACTTGCACGTACCGCCATGCAGCCATCCTACTATTCTGGAAAGCGAAATGCCCATTGCATTGACGCGAACATGACCGCTCTTTCGTACATGGCATACGTGGTATGCAGATCCATCTACAAGGCTTGGTCAGGATTCGCAAAGTGGGCGACTATGCCGTTGTTCCAGATGAGGGAAAGTTTCGCACTTGGCCAACGCTATGATGTGCTCGGAAAGTGGGGATCTTTGGCGGCAGTGGATAGGGAAACGGGTGTGAGCAAGGATGTGACTGATGAGGAGATCATTCGCTTTGCCAAGGAGCCTGAGAACCTCAAGCAGTATGATCCCAACGGGACTTACACCTTGAAGCGCTTCCGGACGAACCAGATGCTTTCGTTGCTTACACGGGGAGCCAACATGATGGGAATTGGCAGGGACAACTTCAACCCTACTACTTACTTGAAGAGCGAAAGGGATGAAGATGTGAAGGCTATGCACTTTTGTTGCCTGAACGTCCTGTGCGAGGTGATTCCAATGGTGACGGGACACCAACAATTCTCAGTGCTACGACCAACGCCAACTGGACCGGTGGACTTCTTGTACATCGACCCCGTCGGTATCCTGCTGACTCATTCTGATCAGTCAGTCCAGACCATCGGCTTGCTGGTGGACCACAGTGTGCAAATGCCTGCGCATTTCATGGACAGATTGAACAGATCCAAGGCTGAGAGACAGCAAAACCCGACGACCAAGCGTACTGAAGCCCTACACCACATTTCGGCCGCTGACTATCTCCCTCCAGGTGGTACTTCCATCCTGGACACGCCTGTCACTACGGAGGAACGTGAAAGCGCTTCTTCGGCCAAGGGACCTTCAAAAGGGCGTGGGAGAACCGGAGGTGAGCAGCATGGAGGCTGGAACTCCAACTCCTACTACGACTACACCGCCGGCAAAGGCCGAAACAAAGGCAAGGACAAAGGAAAGCATCGGGAACAGTATCCAGAGGAAAACCTCCGGCCCTGGGACCGCGATCCTGCGACCACGCGAAGATGGAGATGAATCAACGCTTGGTCTTCCTCGCCTATCAGTTCGTGACCTCTGAGCTTCGCCCATGGGATGCCATCGCGAATGCTTCTTTCTTCGGTGACGCCTGATTCGTTTGTCATTTCAGGGGATCGTTACCGACGTAGATGAGTGTCACAACGTTTCTAATTGGGATGCAAAGCTCTGATTTTCAATGTCAACGTTGCGGCGGAACATTTTCTGTTGTCCTATCGTGCCATCTTCCGGGTGAGCAGCGTCGGAGACGCAACTCATGGGGGGTGCGAACGGACTGCGATGCCTTGTCAAGTTCTAAGGTGTCACTATAAGAGCTGTGAGCAAGACCGTGTAAAGTGCAAGAGAAGGGGGCACGCTACGCGTCCCTCGACTCTAAGGGGGCATGCTACGCATCCCTCATCTTTACCTTTCTATGTGACCGCCAACGCAACGTTTGGCTCAAGTCAATGCCCATAGCTAAGTGCTATATGTGTCTTCTATCCTGAGCAATCAGAGCTATCCCGTTGCACAGACGAACCGCCGCCGGCAGTGAGTGCAAAAGGAACGGCCGCCGGTTCTGCCTGCATAGGATTGCACGTGTGGAAGTGTGAGAGAGACAGGGTCCAGTCTGTGGAGAGTGCAAGCCAGCCACACCTACATTCATTACAGCTCTGGTGGGGAGAGCAGCAACCAAGTCGAGATCAATCCCCCACGCAATAAACTTACGTGTATAAATATATATATATATATGATGAAGCAGCCCAAAACACTGTTCGAGTGCTTCAAACCCCATACATGAACCCCGAATCATACACTTTGCTTACTACGTTTCATGATCCTCTAAGCAGATCCCCAATGCCAACTAATAAACCCTAAACCCTAACTCCTAAACCCCTAAACCCTAAACCTGAAACCCCTTCAATCAGGGATAGACCGCAAATCAGAACACTGAGCCTTTGCAAAGGCACTAGGGTGTTGGGTGTTTAGGGTTTAGGGTTAGGGTTGGGGTGCAAGCTATAGTCAATTACGGCATACATACCCAAACTCGGAATGCCAAAGCCCTCTTTCACAGCTTACGATACGTGCATGAATTATTGTGAATACACCGCTGAGCCCTTCAGTCATAGTTAATGATACATTCCTTCCTACGAGGCAGATAACCTCTAGACCCTAAACCCTGAACTCCTAAACTGCTAAACCCTAAA
Organism: Symbiodinium sp. CCMP2592; assembly: GCA_905221615.1. Taxonomy (NCBI): domain Eukaryota; class Dinophyceae; order Suessiales; family Symbiodiniaceae; genus Symbiodinium; species Symbiodinium sp. CCMP2592. The sequence goes on along the minus strand of CAJNDT010002158.1, from coordinate 21,218 downwards.
CCTGCAGACCCTAAACCCCTAGACCCTAAACCCATCTAATCCCTAAGACCCTAAACCCTAAGATGCTTTACTTTTTTGTATTATGGGACTTAGTAAGTAAAGTTATAAGTACCTTTATTGGGGCTTAAGTAATCATAAGTATGGTTACCCTATGTGTAACCCTAGTTTCTAAGTCCCATGATCCTTCAAGTAGACCCTAAACCCTAAACCCTTAAAGGGAACCCCATTACAGAACCCTATAGTACCCTTAAAAGGAGCCCCTTATAACCCTAGTTTCTAAGTCCCATGATCCTTTAAGTAGACCCTGAACCCTAAACCCCATAGATCCCTTTAAGGAACCCCTATAGATCCTTTTTAAGGGACCCTTAAAGGAACCGCTTTCCCTTTGCCAGGTCTCCGAGGCCTTCCGCCGCTCGGTGTACCATCCGGCCTGGAAGCGCCTCAGGCCGGGGCCCCTAAACCCTAAACCCTAAACCCTAAACCCTGAGATCAGCGGTCCTTAAATGGGATTTTTTTTTTTTGAGGGGGGGGGGGAGGGTTCCTTGAAAAAAGGGATGCTTTGAGGGTTCCTTAAAGGGATCTATAAGGGTTCTATAAAGGGTTTAGGGTTTAGGGTTTGGGAATTTCCGAAAATTGGGGGGTACCTTATTTTGGTTGGGGGGTCCTTATAATAAGGATCCTACTATTTAGGGTACTATATTTGGGGGCCCTATTTTCGGAAACTCCCAAATTAGGACATAAGCATAAGCATTGTATAGGGATATCCTTACCTCACTGGGCTTCATTATAAGGGGGGTTATATGGGATATCCCTATCCTTGTTTTTGCTTATGGGCCCTTTTGGGGCCCTTTACAAAAAGTCGATTAAAGGGGTGTAGCACAGGAACCCCTATGCTAACCCTTTAAAGGGGACTATTAACGGAACCCCTATAGTAACCCTTTAACGGAGCCCGATAGTAACCCTTTAAAGGAACCCCAGGAACCCCCTACAGTAACCCTGAAAAGGGAGGGTTCGTTTGGGGTCCGGGAATTTGCTAGCTGCCCCAAAGGGGCTCCTGCAAAGGAGTCCTTCATACAAACCCATCAAGGGCTCCTTAAAGAAACCCTTATAGTAAGCTTGGGTACGGGCCCCAATCAGTAATAGTTGAACAATAATCATAATATAGATATGTTAGGACCTTAATAGTAGCCCTATTATAGACTCTTACTGTATGGGGGCATTACTTAGAAGCTGCCCCGACCCTGTAATAGTGGTATAATAGGAATATAATAGGGGCCCTTATTTAATCCTATGTGATCCTGATAGTCACTATTACAGGGTGGGGGCCCCTTCTAAGGCATTACCTAATAGTAACCTTTCAAAGAAGGTTGAGGGCCGAGGACTCCAGCAAATCTAGGGTTTCCTGCGGTTTCTGCGGTTGTTACAGCTTTGGCGCCCCTTTTAAAGTGGTTCCTTTAAGGGTGACTGCAAGTTAGAGACTTGTTCTATAGTGAAGACAAGGCTTAGGAAGCGTTGAGCATGTTGAGTTCAGGGTTTAATATAAGGGCCTAAATAATTACCTATGTTATCAATATAATATAATCGGCCCCAAGACCCTATTCTGGCTACTAAGGCCCCTATATATTATAGAACTCTACGATAGATCCCTTATAGACCCCTTTAAGGAAGCCTTTAAAGGGAACCCCCCCTTCGAATAGTCAAGGTCCCTAGATTAGCTTTGCAGCCCGGGTCCTCCTCTGCTTTATGAATCTAGGGTTCCTTTCGATCTTTATGAATCTAGATCAACCGTGGAAACCATGGGCCCCTAGCCCAGCTCCCGATCCAAAAAGTAGATCCCTTACTAGTATAGGGCCCCAAATTAGGGGATCTACTTTCTAGATCCTCCCGGGGTCTGGGCTAGTATGGGCCCTTAACCTTGGGATCCCTAAATACCTACTATATACCCTATATAGACTCTTAAGGGTCCCCAGAACTCCCTCACAAAGGCCTAAGGGTCCATACTAGGGGCTCATACTTCTAGCCTTCCACTACTTGGAGGCTCATGGGACTTAGTAACTAGGGTTATAAATAAGGTAACTCTACTTATAGCTACTTATAACCCCAATTAAGGTACTTATAACCTTACTTACTAAGTCCCATGATCCTCCAAGTAGAGTTCCTGTAAGGGTTCCTGTGAAGGAACCTTTCCGGGCTCTGTGAGGCTTGCGGGTTCAGGGTTTAGAGGTTCGTTTCTCTCGCGTTGTTAATCATTGAGGTTTGAGTCTCTATGGGGTTTCACATTTTATAGAAACTTCTGTTGTGGCTTATCCGTCACTGTCGTTGATGGTTTCAGGTACCCTACACCCTGGACCTTAAACCGTAAATCCAAAACCTATTCCTAAACTCAGGGTTTGGGGCTCGGTGGAAGGGCGGGTGCCTGGTGCTCAGGGTGGCGGCTCCTTATTTGTGAAATTCCGGGACGGTTTCGGGTTTGGGGGTTCAGGTTGAGAGTTTCAGGCCTTTCAATAGTAGACTTTAAGTGCGAAGGATCGTTCATCACATTTTGTTCAGGAGGTTTGCTCTTACGGTAAGTCGGAAGGTCGGGGTGGACTGCAAAAGTTTTGAGCCCGCAAACCGAAACTCAGACCCCTGCACCCGAACTAGAACCGAAGCCTCTAGCCCTCAACACTACGTAGAACCCTAATCCCTCGAGCCCTAAACCCGTAGGGTCCTCTAAGGCGATCGGTAGCCCTGAACCGTAGCCCTGGACCCTGAATAGTACGGTTGATGGACATAATCCTGCATGACCCATAATAAGGAATATATGGAAATTATGGTATATTCCTTATTATGGGTCATGCAGGATTTCTATCATCAACCGTAGCTCGTAACCCTTGCAGGATTGTTAAAGGAACCCTTTTAAGAAACCCCTAACCCCACGAATCCGAAAAGAGGTATTGAACAACAATCCTTGTAGGAACTGTTCAGCGGAACCCCACGTCCCAGAAACCCTAAATCCCAAATCCAAACCCTGAAAGAACCCTGAAAGGGAACCCTATTATGCAACCCTAAATCTTAAATCCTAAACCCTTAAGGAACACCTTATCCCAGGAACCCCAAAACAGGTAGCCTAAACCCTAAACTCCAAACCCGAACTCTAGGAAACTCCCTTATCAGGCTATAGAATCCTAGTTAAAGGAAGCCTTAAGGCTCCCTTTAAAAGGAACTCTAGGAAACTCCCTTATCCCTAAACCCTAAACCCTGAACCCTCAACCCTAAGCTCGCAACCCTAAACACCTGAACCCTAAACCGTAAAGTAAAAGCCAGAAAGTTGGAATATGATTATCCTAACCCTTCTATGGTAAATTAGAGGGTATCCTACCCTGAAACCATATTCCAACTTTCTGGAGTTCCCTTTAAACCCTCATCACTAACAAAATGCGTCGGAAATCCGAAGCTCGAAGCCACCAAGGAATGGTGGAGGGCTAACCCGTAAGGAACCCCTAATCCCAGACCCCCGAAAGGATCTAGAAAGTAGATTTAGGGTTTAGGGGTCTAGGGTTTAGGGTTTAGGGTCGGGAGGATCTAGGAAGTAGATCCCCTAATCTGGGGCCCTATACTACTAAGGGTACTTTAAAGGAACCGCCATTAAGGGATCTACTTTTTGGATCCTCCTAATCCTAGGTAGGGCTTTGGGACATTCTATTTAAATTCGCTCTTATTGGCCTTAAACGGATCTTACGTACTAATATTTTTCAAGGGGTTTAAAAGTTCCTCCTAGTAATCCCAGGAACCCTAAAACAGGTATTATTCCGATTCCACTGCGCCAGAGGCGCGATCGCCTGCAAAGCCTTGCCCCCGGTACTGGGGCTTTGGGTTTGGGGCTTTAGGGGTTTATGGGTGCAGGGTTTTATAGGGTTTAGGGTTTTATAGGGTTTAGGCATTACCCATAAGAAGGAATATACCATGCTTCCAATAGTCTCGGGTCCTTAAGGTAATGCAGGAATTATATCATCAACAGTGGGGCTTTGGGTTTACGGGTTCAGGGGTTTAGGATTTAGGGCTCTTTAGAAGGGGATGTAGTGGTCCGGGTTTAGGAGTTATGCGTTCCGAGGTTTGGAGTTAAGGGTATTTGGGTTTTGCAAAGTTTCTGTACTGGCTTGACAGGGTTTCTAAAAGAGGGTTCATGTGTTCTGGCGAGATCGCCCTCATTTTTGCAAACGCACATTGGAGACAGGGTAGAGTGGCCGGAATGATTGGTTGTACTCTCCCTTGGGGTTGATTATCATAATACTGGGATGCGAAGTAGTACCTTTATTCCCTTTTTGTAGTCCTAGGTTCCTTATAAAGTTACCCAATACCAAAAAATGGAGCCCTTTTTATTCCTAGGTTACTGGGCATCCTAGAATACAATATACCCCCAGGCCCGATTCTACTTATGTCGACCCCTACACAAAGCCCTTACAGTAACCCGTAGTGTTATCGTAGATTATACGAGCACGACGGATGACGTGCATGTGATAGCGATAGAGGAGCATGGCCAGTCCGAGCTGAACGCCATGTGGTTGCTGTCGGTCGCTGCGAAACGTGCCGACATGGCGTCCTTTCAGGGTTTAGCGGTTTGGGGCCTAGAGGAACGGGTTTTGGGATTTTGGGGTTTCCTGGTTGTGGCCCTTGTCCCTGCAATCTGTCCTTGCTCTCGGAAATGCTCGTCGTAAACTCCTTTGCCTGGGCATTGTATCCAAGGCCTAAACTCTGAATCGTGTGAAACAGGGTTTCTGGCTTTCCCAAGTGTACCCAGACCTTCCAAAGCCCTGTAATTCAGGAGCACACCTTACATCATAGTAGGATCCGGAGCTAAAAACTGTTCAAGGTATGTTCCTTAATCTTGGAAGGTCTGGTCGTACATACATTTAGGACTCAAAGGACCTATGTAGGAACCTCTTTTAGGCCTGGCCCAAAACCTTGGACTAGTATATACTTAGGGGTATAGGGCTCCGTGGACACAAAGGTAGCCGATGGCCTTAGCAGCTCCAAAACCCTAAACTTAAACCTTCTATCCTAAGCCCTAAAGTCCTAAACTTAAGCCCTCTATCCTAAACCCTATAACCTAAACTTAAACTTTCTATCCTAAAATCCTAAACCTAAACCTTGAATTCCAAGCTTTAGAAGCTAAACCGTCTATCCCTAAACCCTGAGCCCTAAGCCCTAAACCCTATAGCTCCCCTGTAGGATCCCTTTAAAGGAACCCTTATAGGGATCCCTTAAAGGAACCCGTATAGGATCCTTTAAAGGAACCCTAAGCCCTAAGCCATTCTATCCCCCTTACTCCTAAGGCCAGTCTCCTAAACCCCAAATGCCACACCTTCTGCCCTAAACCCTGAAACCCTAAACCTTCTATCACGCACCCCTATACCCTAAATCCCGGATTGAACCGACAACCACCGAAACCTTCTATCCTAAACCCTCGATCCTACACCATAAATCCCTAAACCTTCTATCCTATACCCTACTTGGAGGTTCATGAGACTTAGTAAGTACAGTTATAAGTACCCTAATTGGGATTATAAGTGCATATACGTGTAGCTGCCCTACTTATAACCCTAATTACTAAGTCCCATGTTCCTTCAAGTAGACCCTAAACCCTAAACCCTTAAAGGGATCCCCATTATAATAGAACCCTATAGTACCCTTAAGTCCCATGAACCTCTAAGTAAATCCTTTTTTTCAACGAAAAGTCCTCGAAACCCTAAACACTAAACCCTTTTTTTCAACGAAAACTCCTCGAAAAGCCGAGGTCTTGGCGACTCCAGGATCGGACCCTCGAGCGCCAGTTTAGCCTCAGCCTGGCCCCTGGTGCGTTTTCCAGTAAGGAATATACCGTAGGGTCCCTTTAAAGGGATCCTTAAGGGTTCCTTTAAGGGATCTATAGGGTTTAGGGTTTGAGGGATTCTAATATCCCTTACCGGAGGAATATAGCTTAAATCATAATATGAAGCCCCTCATAATTTAGGGCGTATTCCTTAATTAAGGGGTATTGGGCTCTCTGGGTTTCTTCTTGTTAGTCTTTATTCTTAATTATGAATTTAGGGCTTACCTGTAGCCGAAAAGACCTACCTTTTTAAGGAACTATATATAGAAACAATAATAAGGAACCCTAAAAAGTTAGGTTTTTCCGGCTACAGGTAGGGTTTAGGGATGAAATATGATTAGTAGTCTGAGTAGTCTTGTTACAGTAGAAGCCAAAGACCTTCAATCCTTAAGAGTAATGTATAGGGATTCCCAGCACTAATTGTCCTCTATCCGGTTTCCAACTGTATGGCCTCTACTATAGTCTTTTTTCGTGATGTTATGAAGAATGATTAGTAGTCTGAATATTCCTGCTAGTATGCTTTATTGCCAGTCGTACCAGTATTACTAGTATGTTGGGTATGCTATTGGTGTAATTGGTAGCTGGTAGTTTTTAGTACGTAGTGTGACTAGTTATTCTTCTTACGAGTATGCGTAGCAGTCATGTATTCTTAACACTGTTAGTACTATCAGTCTTCTTCGTATTGGCTGTTTTGTAGCAAACAACTTGGTACGCTTATGGGCACTTGAGTGCGCGGTAGGGTCTCATAATCGGGTTTTGTTCAATGTAGTGCGTGTTGTTGCTTGGTATTGGCTTTACGTCGAGTTTTGTTGCAGGGTTGTTGGGGGACTTGGTGTGTAGGGTTTCGTATAGATTCCTCTAAACAAGTGCAACGAGCGTGTTCGTTATCGAAGGCTTTCTCAAAAGGCCATAAAGGTTGTTTCGAGGCTTGAAATGTAGGCCAGAGATTCCTGATACTACCATTCTTAGGTGATACCTGCTGTTACGAAAATCTACCCACACACTCCAAGTCCCGCTGTTCAAGGCATAGTGGAGTTTGGTAGTACCACACTACTAAACCTACCGCAAACCCCGGAAAGCGCCGTACGGACCAGCAGCTTGATACACGAGAAGGGCAATTCTTTCCCAACCCTATAATCCCTTCCCCCTTTTATCAAACACCCCCCGAATAATGAAAGCACATTGGGGCGAATTCTACCGAAATACTCCTGCCCTTTAAAACCTATTCTGAATTAGGGGGGAGGGTTTCGAGGTTCCAAACACCCTTAAAGAACAGTAAGAGCGAGAGCAACAGCAAGAGCTAGAGCAAGAGCAAGAGCAAGAGCAAAAGCGGGAGCATCAGCAAGAGCAGCAGCTGGCAAGAGCAGGAGCAAAAGCGGAGTAAGAGCAAGAGCAGGAGCAAAAGCGGCCGCAACAGAAAGAGCAGGAAGAGACGCAGCAGAAGCAGGAGCTCAAAAGTGGCAGTAGAGATAAACAGGCCCACTGATAATAAAAGCACGTTCCGAGTTTCTGTTGGGTGGAGGGCGGGGGGGCATTTAATACTAGGGGACGGGATTAACGAAACCCGCTGGTACAACCTAAAGCCCTTAAGTAGGTGGTAATCCCTTTACTTGGAGGGTCATGCGGCTTGGTACTGAAAACAAGTCTGATGAGTACATAATGTTGAGCGATAGGTACAGATAAGTCTTGGTACTTTAGTTGTAGCCCTAGTTACCAAGGCCCATGATCCTTTAAGTTTTGTTGAGTACAACTCCCAACGTAGTGAAAGTAGGGCCATCTCTCAGCCTCTGAATCATGGCTAAATCCTAAACCTTCCAAAACCCTGATGAAAGCCTGATAAGTTAAGAGTCGGTAAAATCGGGTTAAACAAAACTCGTTTAAGAACCTCACAAAACCCGCAGACATCACAAAGGAAGGGTATTTTTTGTGGGATGTTTTTTGCATCTGTACCCCATCACAAACCCAAAGCCCTGATGCGGCGGTGGGAGAAGAAGATGGAAACCTTAGAGGGGAAGATCGGCAGGCTCGATTTACGGTTTAGGAATTTAGGGTTTAGGGTTTAGGGTCATGGCCCACCGACTTGGCCGGTACCACACCGCGTACCTGGCCGCGACGTTCATCCTCCAGACTACCGAACGGATCGGCACCGTCCACAAGCTTGCGCCCGGAATTCGGGAGGAATAGGTTGTAAGAGGCCGTAAATGATAAGCAAGTTTCGAAACTTGCTTTTAGGATAAGGTTCGAAACCACAAGCCCGTGCCTGGAATTCGGGAGGAAGAGGACCTTATTTTAGGATAAGGTTAGAAGAACAAGGCTACAGCTGCGATTTTGAGCCTCTTCCTTCGCACGTGTTGCACAGGAGCCCGATCTTCGACGACACCGAGCAATGCTTCGAGTTCGTTCCGGGTGGGGGCAGCCCCTCGGAAGAACACGAAAGCAAGACGCCCGTCTCAGAGCTACATCGTGTCGAAGACATCCCTCAGGGTGCTCTGTTCCATGACTTGGGCCCAACTGGGCGGCGCTTGTTCCGCCGGCCACAGAAGGTGACAAATCCCTCTTCGGCATGCTCGAGTACGATAATGGTCGACCAGGTCGGCAAGTGCACCTCGACCGAAATCTGGGCGGCAGGAGAGGATTTTCTTACCGCAGACCCCGACATCAAGGGGAACCCGAACAAATCTTGGTGGCCGTTTCGGGGATTTTTAATTTTTTGGTGTTTTGTGGGGTTCATTGCATACAACCAACTGCAGCCTTCAGGCTCGAGGGGTCAGACCAGGCATCAATCCAACCAGGTGTTTCCAGTGGAAACACCTGGTTGGAGTTGATGCCTGTCGGGGGATGCACGGACATCCCTCACCCCTGCAAGATGTCTGTGGTCCCACCACCGACATCTTGCAGGGGTGAAGGATGTGCGTGCATGAACCCCGACCGAGGCCCCAGCGTGCATGGATAGAGACATCCATCACCCCCGCAAGATGTCTGTGGTCCCACCACTGACATCTTGCGGGGGTGAGGGATGCCCGTGCATCCCCGACCGAGGCCCCAGCGTGCATGCACAGACCCAGAACAATGCACCAGGCTCGGTCAGACCCCAGCATGCATGCACAGACCAATGCACGAGGCTCGGTCAGACCCAGAACAATGCACCAGGCTGGGTCAGACCCCAGCATGCATGCACAGACCCAGAACAATGCACCAGGCTCGGTCAGACCCCAGCATGCATGCACAGACCAATGCACGAGGCTCGGTCAGACCCAGAACAATGCACCAGGCTGGGTCAGACCCCAGCATGCATGCACAGACCCAGAACAATGCACCAGGCTCGGTCAGACCCCAGCATGCAGGTCCAGGCTCAGTCAGTCAGACTACAGTAGGTGGTGGCTCCAAGGCTCCCAGGCTGCCAGGCTCAAGGCCCACCCCTAACCCGTGCCGCCATGTCTTCATGGACTTCGTCGTGATCACTCTTCGGCTGTGGCCGCAGCCGCAGCCGCAGCCTCAGGGGGGGGGGGGCAGGACGAGAGCAAAAATCATATTATAGCATGACATGCAATGACAGTCAGCTGCTTTGACTTGCGATTCCTGTCACGGCGGCTCCCAGGCACTTTAGGCTCCCAGGCACTTTAGGCTCCCAGGTTTCAGTCAGTTCCACTGAGGTTTCCTGCCGACGGCCGCCGCGGCTCTTCGAAGACAAGCCGCCAGTTTTGCATTTACCCGTGGAGTGTTGCATGCATGCCTTGAGTGTTTGCCGTGCACCACATGCAATCAAGTCAGCTGCTTTGACTTGCGAGTGTTGCCACTGGAGTGTTTGCCGAGCACCACATGCAATGACAGTCAGCTGCTTTCAGTTTAGGCTCCCAGGCACTTTAGGCTCCCAGGTTTCAGTCAGTTCCACTGAGGTTTGAACACCTGCCGACGGCCGCCGCGGCTCTTCGAAGACAAGCCGCTAGTTTTGCATTTACCCGTGGAGTGTTGCATGCATGCCTAGAGTGTTTGCCGTGCACCACATGCAATCACAGTCAGCTGCTTTGACTTGCGAGTGTTGCCACTGGAGTGTTTGCCGAGCACCACATGCAATGACAGTCAGCTGCTTTCACTTTAGGCTCCCAGGCACTTTAGGCTCCCAGGTTTCAGTCAGTTCCACTGAGGTTTTGAACACCTGCCGACGGCCGCCGCGGCTCTTCGAAGTTTGAAGACGAGCCGCCAGTTTTGCATGCACCCGTGGAGTGTTGCATGCATGCCTAGAGTGTTTGCCGTGCACCACATGCAATCACAGTCAGCTGCTTTGACTTGCGAGTGTTGCCACTGGAGCGTTTGTCGAGCACCACATGCAATGACAGTCAGCTGCTTTCACTTTAGGCTCCCAGGCACTTTAGGCTCCCAGGTTTCACTCAGTTCCACCGAGGTTTCCTGCCGAAGGCCGCCGCGGCTCTTCGAAGACAAGCCGCCAGTTTTGCATTTACCCGTGGAGTGTTGCATGCATGCCTAGAGTGTTTGCCGTGCACCACATGCAATCACAGTCAGCTGCTTTGACTTGCGAGTGTTGCCACTGGAGTGTTTGCCGAGCACCACATGCAATGACAGTCAGCTGCTTTCACTTTAGGCTCCCAGGCACTTTAGGCTCCCAGGTTTCAGTCAGTTCCACTGAGGTTTGAACACCTGCCGACGGCCGCCGCGGCTCTTCGAAGACAAGCCGCTAGTTTTGCATTTACCCGTGGAGTGTTGCATGCATGCCTAGAGTGTTTGCCGTGCACCACATGCAATCACAGTCAGCTGCTTTGACTTGCGAGTGTTGCCACTGGAGTGTTTGTCGAGCACCACATGCAATGACAGTCAGCTGCTTTCACTTTAGGCTCCCAGGCACTTTAGGCTCCCAGGTTTCAGTCAGCCCCACTGAGGTTTTGAACACCTGCCGACGGCCGCCGCGGCTCTTCGAAGTTTGAAGACAAGCCGCCAGTTTTGCATGCACCCGTGGAGTGTTGCATGCATGCCTAGAGTGTTTGCCGTGCACCACATGCAATCACAGTCAGCTGCTTTGACTTGCGAGTGTTGCCACTGGAGTGTTTGTCGAGCACCACATGCAATGACAGTCAGCTGCTTTCACTTTAGGCTCCCAGGCACTTTAGGCTCCCAGGTTTCACTCAGTTCCACTGAGGTTTCCTCCGACGGCCGCCGCGGCTCTTCGAAGACAAGCCGCCAGTTTTGCATTTACCCGTGGAGTGTTGCATGCATGCCTAGAGTGTTTGCCGTGCACCACATGCAATCACAGTCAGCTGCTTTGACTTGCGAGTGTTGCCACTGGAGTGTTTGCCGAGCACCACATGCAATGACAGTCAGCTGCTTTCACTTTAGGCTCCCAGGCACTTTAGGCTCTCCCAGGTTTCAGTCAGTTCCACTGAGGTTTTGAACACCTGCCGACGGCCGCCGCGGCTCTTCGAAGACAAGCCACCAGTTTTGCATGCACCCGTGGAGTGTTGCCCCTGGAGTGTTTGCCCAGCACCACATGCAATGACAGTCAGCTGCTTTGACTTGCGAGTGTTGCCGCTGGAGTGTTTGCCGAGCACCACATGCAATGACAGTCAGCTGCTTTGACTTGCGATTCCTGTCACGGTGACTCCCAGGCACTTTAGGCTCCCAGGCACTTTAGGCTCCCAGGTTTCAGTCAGTTCCACTGAGGTTTTGAACGCCTGCCGACGGCCGCCGCGGCTCTGCGAAGACAAGCCGCCAGTTTTGCATTTACCCATGGAGTGTTGCATGCATGCCCAGAGTGTTTGCCGTGCACCACATGCAATCACAGTCAGCTGCTTTGACTTGCGAGTGTTGCCGCTGGAGTGTTTTCCGAGCACCACATGCAATGACAGTCAGCAGCTTTCACTTTAAAGGCTCCCAGGCACTTTAGGCTCCCAGGGACTTTAGGCTCCAAGGTTTCAGTCAGTTCCACTGAGGTTTTGAACACCTGCCGACGGCCGCCGCGGCTCTTCGAAGACAAGCCGCTAGTTTTGCATTTACCCGTGGAGTGTTGCATGCATGCCTAGAGTGTTTGCCGCGCACCACATGCAATCACAGTCAGCTGCTTTGACTTGCGAGTGTTGCCGCTGGAGTGTTTTCCGAGCACCACATGCAATGACAGTCAGCAGCTTTCACTTTAAAGGCTCCCAGGCACTTTAGGCTCCCAGGTTTCAGTCAGTTCCACTGAGGTTTGAACACCTGCCGACGGCCCGCCGCGGCTCTGCAAAGGCAATCCGCGAGTTTTGCACGCACCCGTGGAGTGTTGCCAATGGAGTGTTTGCCGAGCACCACATGCAATCACAGTCAGTTGCTTTGACTTGCGAGTGTTGCCGCTGGAGTGTTTGCCGAGCACCACATGCAATGACAGTCAGCTGCTTTGACTTGAAATTCCTGTCACGGTGGCTCCCAGGCACTTTAGGCTCCCAGGCACTTTAGGCTCCCAGATTTCAGTCAGTTCCACTGAGGTTTTGAGCACCTGCCGACGGCCGCCGCGGCTCTTCGTGAAGGCAAGCCGCCAGTTTTGCATGCACCTGCGGAGTGTTGCATGCATGCCTGGAGTGTTTGCCGTGCACCACATGCAATCACAGTCAGCTGCTTTCACTTGCGTTTCCTGTCACGGTGGCTCCCAGGCTCTTTCAGGCTCCCAGGTTTCAGGCTCCTGAATCAGGAGCCAGACCAGTTACCTGGGTTAGCATTTATGTCAAGCAGCTCGGACATGGGTTCGTTGAAGCTCCGAGCGAAGGCGGCCGCGTCCACGGACACCGCCGCAGCTGCGGCTGCAAAGCCGTCCGAGTCCGAGACGGCGGAGTCGGAGGGCTTCACAATGGTCTCAGAGCCGGAGGAGCAGCAGCAGCAGCAGCCTGGCTCGGGATCGACTTCGTTGGCAAGGGCCAGTGACGATGCCACTTCGTCGGATGTCGGCGAGAACATCCCACAAGTCCTTCAGTCCATGATCAAACCGGCGATGCTGCGCTACAAGGCTACGGATCTCCAGTCCCACTATATGCACATTGGCTTAAACGACTGGGAGTTCAAGTTAGATGTTACATTAATTATTTGGTTTATTGCTTTGAACTTATAATTAATCAGTTTTTTATTTTAATATTATTATTATTATAGATCCTCCAGGCACCTGAAGCAAGCGCCGGACCTGCTGAGAGACCGTTACGACACGAGTGAGCAGTTCACGTGGGCACTGGCAGGGTTCAATGCGTATCGCAGCTCATTCTACCCAGACGGCAGTTTTTCCGACAATTGTGGCATCATAGCATGTACCTCGGCAGAATAACATTAAAATTTAATTTAATAATATAATAATTAAATAATTTAGTAATCATAATAATTAATCATATTAATAATAATAGTAGGTTGTAGTTTAGTTTTTCATTTGAATTGTTCTGAAGATCGTGTCAACTCAGATTTCCCGTGGGAAGACATGGAGGTTATGCCCAAGTTGCAGAGCATCGCGACGTCCATGCCGCCGCATAATGCAACGCCGCAGGTGTACTCTGTTGTACCTGAGCCTGATGAAGTTATTAATTAACTTAAATCTGTGAATGAATGTAATTATTATTAATTGCACTGAGGTGGCGTGCTGCATCCGGGAGCTTCTGGATCAGTTTCTCTATGCGCCTGACGAAAAGGTGGTCCGCATCCTCTTGTTCCCATACATAGCAAACGGGACTGCGCGAGGATGTACACTCCCGGAACACCAGTTAGCATATGGACCCGGGGACAATTAGACAATTAGACAAATGACCCGGGATCCCGGGTCATTTGTCTAATTTCATCCCGGGCCAAAAACAACGCAGTTAGCATATGAGTTTTCCCGGGTCCCAACAACCGCAGTTAGCATATCCCGCACCGCAGTTAGCATATGGTCCATGCCAGGAATGTGAGCTTTTTTTGGTGGTGGGAGGGCGTGAGTCGGAGGAAGTTCTGGTAATTCTGGGAGGTTCTGCATGAGCGGGGGACAACTTCAGAAGAGTTGATGGAACTTGCGCCTCTGTTCGTGTTGTGCAACTGTACTGTACTGTACAGTGCTGTACTGTACAGTATGGGCATATCCGAACCGCAGTTAGCATATGGTCCATGCCAGGAATGTGAGCTTTTTTTGGTGGTGGGAGGGCGTGAGTCGGAGGAAGTTCTGGTAATTCTGGGAGGTTTTGCATGAGCGGGGGACAACTTCAGAAGAGTTGATGGAACTTGCGCCTCTGTTTGTGTTGTGCAACTGTACTGTACAGTACTGTACAGTGCTGTACTGTACAGTATGGGCATATCCGAACCGCAGTTAGCATATGGTCCATGCCAGGAATGTGAGCTTTTTTTTTGGGGGGAGGAGAGTACTGTACTGTGTTGCACCTTCTCCCCTTTCCTTTGCCCCTCCTATGCCCTCCCCTTACCCCCTGCCCATTTCAGTCGTCAGTGCTGTACTATACAAACTACGACTACGACTTCGGCGCCTTCGAATGCTGTGGGCAAGGAGACATGCCGGTGAAGCCTTTGCAGTGCAGTCTGATGCTGTGCAGTAGTATACAGTACAGTAGTTGTGATTCAAACAGCAAGCCTCCTGTTCCAGGACCCCGGCAACATCGAGCTGCTGGAAAGGAGGCAGGTGACTGCCTTCTATGTACCGTACTGCACAATATAGAATGGTATCAGCAAGCAACTTCAATCGTTCAGTGGCATGTCACTTCATGAGTGCCAGCACCTGCGAACTGCGAGTGTTGCTTGGATTGTGAATGACTCCCCCAAACTCCTCCGAATGCCCCCCAAAGCAATGCCCAAATTCCTGGCAAGAACAGTAGTGTATTGTCTGTGCCCAGGCCCGTCCCGGTAGCCGTTCCACTGGCCAGGAGCCCAAGTTATCGTGTGGTTCTGCGGGACGTATTGAAGTTGAGTGCTGTGTTGCGCACTGACGTCGGGGTTGCGGTCGCTGCGCTCTATCAATTTACTGTACAGTAAGTACAGTGCTGTACTTGCATATTAAGGACACCGAGTGGTGCTGCCCTGCGCCGACTGCGTAGCCAGCCCGGCACCGAGAGGGGCGCCGACCAGACATGTGTTCTGATAGAATGGGAGCAGTGCGAATTGCTGTACAGTACAGTACAATACAGTGCATTCCTGTGCAGCACAGTACTGTAGATGGTTTGCGTCCGTAACTGCGAGCTGCTGGTGTTGTGACCTGGTGCCATTCATGCTTAAGGGCAGGAGGGCCGTTCGTGACACATGGGCATGCCATGCTCAGATACTTTTATACAGTACCGTACTGTACTGCAGGGCATGTGCAGCACTGTACTGTATGTAATACTGCTGGGATGCTCAGATCTCTTGCAATCATTGTAGCCTTAGGCCCCTTCACAGCAGTAGGGATTACGGTAGGGCTCCCCATAATAGGGTTTATATTAAGGAATCCCTACTGTACACACCAGGAGTGGAGCCTGCGGCTTAATTTGACTCAACACGGGGAAGCTTACCAGGTCCAGACATAGTACAGTAAGGATTGACGGATTGATCCAGGAGCTCTTTCTTGCGTCAGCCATGAAGTTGACGCTGGTGGCCATCGGAGCGGACAGGATGTATCAGGTCGGCCGCGGCGGCAGCCGCATCCAAGGGGACCGAACCCTTGGATATCTGAAATCCTGGTTCCCGCGGCGTTGCCTCGTTCTGGCAGATGCAGCTCGCTTGCAGTTGCAGCACGTACAGTAATGTACAGTAAAGTATCGTCTTTGTGGGATTTAGCTATACAGTATTGCAAGTCTTGAAAGGGTAGGAAGGACCGCAGTTAGCATATATCTGGGTGCAAAGCATCTTTGTCGGAATGGGCAAGGTTTGCGAGTCAGTGCTGTGCTTAGGTCAGAATGCTGTGGCGCGATCCACATCAGCCAGGGGGCGGAGACGTGGGCGCGCTTTGCCTTTCACTACTACTGATTACAGTACATGCTTCGTAGGGGCTGTGCGATATACAGTACAGTACAGTACAGTACAGTCTTGTAAACCTCACAGCAGAATATGACCCCATGCGACCTGAGGACATCGACTGCCAGGTCCAGTTGCTGAACAGCAGAAAGGGCAAGGAGCTGCTGCGCCACCAGCTGGTTGCAGCTTGGTCGGCATTTCTGGATCCAGAGTACTGTGCTGTACTCTACTGTACTGTGCATCAGACCACGACAGCTTGTTGTCCTGCAGCAGTGTTACAGTACACTGTATGTACTGTACAGCACGGTAGTGCGTGAGGCCGTGCGCCACCAGCTGGACCTTGGTGTAGATCTCGTCTACATCTTGATGTGTGACTTGATCGCAAAAAGAGGCTGCTGTGCACTGTTGTACAGTGCAGCAAGATCGCGTGGGCTGATTCCTAGGCACTGCCGGTCGCCGCCGTTCCGCTTTCCTCGCCCTGGCTTTGGCCCTGATCCTGCTCCGCAGCAGCACTACAGTAGTATATACTGTACAGTACTGTCCTGTAAGGACGTTCTGTACTGTGTACTGTGTGCTGTGTGCTGTACTGTACTTTGCATCGCGGCAATTCCTGTGAGAATTTCAGGAGTGAGCAATATGATGTGGACTTGTGGCTGCCATCCATTCAGAGGGGCGGATTCAACAGTGTGCCTTGGACAGCTTGTGTGTTTCTCGTACGCACTGTACAGTACTGTATTGGACAGTGTATTACAGTACTGTACAATACAGTACAGTGCAGTGCAGCCCATTGAAATTGTGTGCATGGTTCATGCGGCCAGTGGTAGTATTGTACAGTGCAGTACTGTACTGGACCTTGCAGTAAGGCTCCCAAACGTCTGAATACCTTTGAAGTCGCACCTCTTCTCCGGGAGCACTGCCGGCAAGTCTTCCAGGCACGCGACGGTGTTTACAGTACAGTACTATACTGTACTGTATTGTTGGGGGATGTGGTGGCGTATGGTGCTGTACTGTACTGTTCATGCCGGAGGACTCGACAACGCTGCAGGGGGATGGCGAGGACGGGCCTAATGAATGACATGTGCAAAGCGTACAGCACAGTACTGTACAGTACTGGCAGGAGCAAGCTGCGGATCAAGAGTGGCCGGAGCAGGAGTGGCCGGAAGAAGAAGAGGGTCAGGTGACTGTACAGCAATTATTGCACATCTTGAATGCCGAAATGGCGGGGAAGACTGCAGTTAGCATATGTTTCTGGGTGAAGGTAGAGTTCGGTGGTGTAAACAATCAGTGCTGTGCCCAGGTTACAACCGCCGAGGCTGAGCAGGTCGAGCTCCATGAACCTGTGACCCGCCAGCATATACTGTACTGTATATACTGTACAGTACAGTACAGTATTGAGTTCTGTGGTGTAAACAATCAGTGATGTGCCCAGGCTGCAACCGTCGACCCTGAGCAGATCGAGCCGGAGCTCCATGAACCTGTAACCCGCCAGCATATACTGTACTGTATATACTGTACAGTACAGTGCAGTATTGAGTTCTGTGGTGTAAACAATCAGTGATGTGCCCAGGCTGCAGCCGCCGAGGAGGAGCAGGCCGAGCCGGAGCTCTATGAGCCAGTGGCCCGCCAGCATATACTGTACTGTATATACTGTACATCACAGTATTGAGTTCTGTGGTGTAAATACAGTAATCAGTGCTGTGCCTAGGTTGCAGCGGCCGACGAGGAGGAGGAGGAGCAGGCCGAGCCGGAGCTCTATGAGCCAGTGGCCCGCCAGCATATACTGTACTGAATATACTGTACATCACAGTATTGAGTTCTGTGGTGTAAATACAGTAATCAGTGCTGTGCCTAGGTTGCAGCCGCCGAGGAGGAGCAGGCCGAGCCGGAGCTCTATGAGCCAGTGGCCCGCCAGCATATACTGTACTGTATATACTGTACATCACAGTATTGAGTTCTGTGGTGTAAATACAGTAATCAGTGCTGTGCCTAGGTCGCAGCCGCCGACGAGGAGGAGGAGGTTGAGCTAGAGCAGCCAGAGATCCCTCAGCGTGTGGCCCGCCAGCATATACTGTACAGTACTGTAGTATATACTGTACAGTACAGTATTGTGGAGTTCTGTGGTGTAAACAGTCAGTGCTCTGCCTAGGTTGCACCCATGGAGCCATCGGTCGAGGCAGAGTTCCCTCAGCATGTGGCCCGCCAGCATGTACTGTACTGTGTATACTGTACAGTACAGTACAGGATTGCCCTGTAGTAGAGTACAGCATGGGGTGTTGTAGTGCGTTACTGTAGCAGTAGCATTTGATGAGGCCGGCGACGGCGGCGGCTCCAGACCGGTGGCAGGGGATCGCGGAGCGTGGCAATGCGGCAAGTGCTCCAACGTGAACTGGGGTTACCGTGGCCTTTGCAACGTCTGCCGCGAGCCGCGACCGGGATATGCTCCCCGAGTGACCTGGCAACCCTGACAACAGCCCTGAACCCTAAACCCTAAGGCCCTAAACCCTACATCCCGAACACAAACCCTAAACCCCTACAGTACTGTACATAAAGCCCTTAACCCTAAACCCTAAGGCCCTACAGTATACCCTAAATCCTGGCCCTAAAGCCCTGAACCCCTGAACCCTAAACCCTAAACCCTAAACCCCTAAACCCTAAACAGCTCCTTAACAAGATCCCACTGCGCAACCAAGGCTGACAGATCCAGGTCGCGTGCACCGATAGAGGGCGATCGGGGGAATTGGCGTTGCTTGGAGTGCCGCAACGTCAACTACCAGCAGCGCCTTCGCTGTCACTTGTGCGGTAAGGCCAAGCCGATCATGATGTGACTGCGCCGGATCAGCTGAAGAATGTGCAACATATCCGAGCCAACAACACCGCCTTTGCTGCCATCCTGGCCAAGACATACAGTGTGCGGTGAGACTATGGCTGTCGCGCGCGGTGCCTGAAAAGCGAGCCGGGGTGAGTTGCGCGGTTTGGTTTGTCCCCTCTCCCTCCCTTGAGGTCTGCCTCCTCGCCTCTTAGGTTTCAGGGATTCCTTCCTTACCCCTTGGTCCCCGTAGGAGTGCCTATCGAGTGCCGTGCGTGCCCCTCTCCCCCACCCTAGTTCTGTCCCGTCCCCTTTGTGTTTTGTCTTCTTGCTTCGCCCAGGTCCGGACCGCGTCTTCCTTCGCTTCGGCGGGTGCCTGGGGCCTAGGGTTTTCAGGCTTTGTTCAGTTTGTTCCGTGGGTTTGTTGGGCTTTGGGGCTTTTTGGGTTCTTGCTTTGTGAACTTCGAAGGGGTCAGGGTTTCCTTGTTGCGAGTGCGTGCACAGGAGGGCCTTGCGCTGCTGCCACCCCGCCCCTCTCGTACGCTAGCAGCTACTGTACTGTACAGTAGACTGCCCTGCAACCCCAGCCCGTTCCCGGGAACCCCGGGCCTCTCGCCACGGTCAGGTCTCTTAGCTCGGTCTCCAGCTTGCTTGGACCCTGGAGTGCAACCTCTCCGAGTTTACTGTAGGGTTGAGGGGCTGAGGGGTTTGTATTGCTGCTCTATGCCGAAATGGCACAAACGACTGCAGTTAGCATATGTTCTCGGGGCATTGGGGGATGCAAGTGCTTGGCGAGGCCTTTGCGGGCAGCGGAGCATCTCGTCGGGAGCTCGAAGTGCTGTACAGTACAGTTACGGTACTGTACTTCCATCCATTGCGATCAGCACTGCACGCAACTGCAGTATATACAGTACAGCAGTGTACTGTATAGTACAGTACAGTATACAGTTCACCAAAGACCGCTGTGCGTCCCTGTGTCCGACCGTAGCAGCTAATCAAGCCTCAGCCACAGGTTACAGTATTGTACGCCCTTCGCCCAGGGTTAGGTCATGGCAATGATTGATCTTCAATCCTGATTACGTCCCGGCCCTTTGTGCACCCCGCCCGTCGCTCCTACACCCCGCCCGTCGCTCCTACTGATTGTGAGTGATCCGGTGAATTTTCATGGAGCTGCCCGAAAAGCTGCCACGTGAGCTGGGGCCGGATGAAGCCCTCATTGCGGTTGAGATGCACGACGACGTTGTTCTCGAGATAGTGGTTTGCAAATCCTGGTTTATGGCACTTAGCCAGGATGAGTAACTTGATACTAACTTGGCAATGTTGTGGCTAAGGATAACGCTTAACAATCGAAATTACTGTAGATCCCTCGGAGCCAATCCCAGTCCCAGGCAGACGTTGTTTGCTGTGAAGTGCCAGGAGGCGTACAAGCGTGGAGATTTCAGCATCCCGGCTTCATCTATGCTTACTGCTTAGCAGGGCTTTGTTTAGGTTGGTACGATTGGGCTAGACCTGGCTAAACACTAAATAATCCTTAGCCGCATTGTTTGGGGTTCATAACAGAACTTTTCCCCACACACTTACTGTACTTAATTCGAAACCGCATTACCATCATTAACCGCATCGTTGCAGGAGCGATGCCAGGAGGAGAGCCGCGACTCGCGGTGAGCTCTTGCGAGTGCTTCCGGGAGCCGCCTCATGAGACGGCTGAGGCAGCGGATGAGCTGCCGAGTGGGCGGCAGTGGTGGCGTGGCGAGCGGCAGTGGTGGTGCTGATGGCTCGGCTGGTCTGGAGTCCATGGACTGAGGAGCTGAGGGTGGGCCACCGAAGGGAAGGATGGAACATGCAAAGCATCAGTGCATCAAGCCACTCACTGCAGAACACTTTGCACAGCACGCAGCACTCGCACTCGATCATAGCCAACAGATGTGTTTAGTCAGGGCAGCAGGTAGCAGTGCGCATGGGCAGGGACGGTCTTTTGCTTGCGCTTGACAGTCATAATCAAATCATTCAAGATAGCATTCCTTAGGCATAGGCCAGGATAAAATGCTTTACTGTAAAGGCCCTGTCCGCCTGACTGTGTCACAGATCGGCATCGAGATTTTTTGATGGAAAAGAAATGAGTGCTGTCCCGCCCTGCCTTTCTGCCTTGCAAGTGACTTGCCCACCCGAACCCGGACCCCTTCATTGCTTTACCGTGTGTTGCACATTTGGATCGATTAAAAGTGGGCCTCGCATTGCTTGGCATGCTCCAGGTCCGGACCGCGTCTTCCTTCGCTTCGGTGGGTGCCTGGGGCCTACAGTACAGTACAGTACATGGGGTTTTCTTGTTGGGCTTTGGGGCTTTTTGGGTTCTTGCTTTGTGAACTTCGAAGGGGTCGGGGTTTCCTTGTTGCGAGTGCGTGCACAGGAGGGCCTTGCGCTGCTGCCACCCCGCCCCTCTCGTACGCTAGCAGCTACTGTACTGTACTGTAGACTGCCCTGCAACCCCAGCCCGTTCCCGGGAACTGCGGGCCTCTCGCCACGGTCAGGTCTCTTCGCTCGGTCTCCAGCTTGCTTGGACCCTGGAGTGCAACCTCTCCGAGTTTACTGTACAGTAGGGTTGAGGGGCTGAGGGATTTGTATTGCTGCTCTATGCCG
>CAJNDT010002157.1:710000-891052 GCA_905221615.1 Symbiodinium sp. CCMP2592 | reverse complement strand
TCCTAGAGAACAGCTTCCGGAATTGGCTCCGTAATTCGAGCGTTCTTTTGGCCCATGTGTTGCAACGATCTCCGACGTGGAAGCACCTCCTGTTCCTCCCCCTCAAAGAGTGGAGTTGCCGCAGGAGTGTAGAACGTCCTTCGTAAATAAATGGTCCTTCCTCGTCTGCCTGTTGCTAGGAGACTTTGTCCGCCCGTCTGGCCCGCCTGCGACAGGAGCGTTAGGATGCAAAGGTGTGGTATTGTCTGCGTGTCTACAAGATGTCTTGATTGTCTTTCGTCCAAAGCAGGTAGAAGCGCGCAGAGTCGCTAAGATCCTGAAAGCAGAGCAAAAACCACTTCGCAAGGCATGGTTCTGTCTGCTGCCCCGTCGAATGTAGATGTTTGTGAACTTGCCCAGGCCAAAAAACAGTAGCACGGCAGCTTTCTGAATCGCAGTAACCCTTGTCGTTTCTCACACGACGGCGCGAAACGCGCATTCAGCCCGGCACTGAGAGTGATCAGCGGTCAGTGAGCTTCGCTGTCGCCTCTCTGGTGTTGAACTGTTGCCCCAGCAGCGAGTATCTGTTGAGCAGTGACTAAGCTCTGCCAGCTTTTAGTACGTGAGTCAGTGAGTGTGAATGAGTGAGCTTTGCTGCGACGAGCGGCTGCCTGCAGCACGTAAAGCAGTGACCAAGTTTCGCTCTTTCTTTTCCAAGGGAATGAATGTTTACGGCTTTGAGCCCGGCGCTGAGAGTGGTCAGCGGTGCGAGCCCTGCCGAAGCAGTGGGTGAGAGAGCTTGGCTGTGACCCGAACTGTTGCGTGGCAGCGAGTAACTTCTTCGTCTTCGGTTGAGTGTGAGCGGTTCAGCAGTGTGCAAGCCTTGTCTGAGCCAGGGCACGAATATTTCACGGGCTTTGAGCCCGGCACTAAAAGCGATGACTTTGCGGAGTGGGGTTTGCCATCTGGCAAAGAGGTCTGCCATCTGAGCCAGTGAATGTATGAGCATTGCCCAAACTGTTGCCTGAGCAGCCGGTAAACTTTCCGGCTAGTCAGTGACGAAGCCTTGCTTTGACGTAATCCCAGCCTTCTTTTTCTGAAGGCCACAAAACGTGGTTGCGGTGTAGGGTTTAGGATGAGTAAGTGAGCCTTGCTGTAGTCCATGTGGGCAGCCAAAACTCTTTGTTGACATCTAGCAGGTTTTTTTTTTTTTTTTAATGTGAGCCCGTCATATCATGCTCATTCGCTTCTGAAATGTTGAGCCTGTTGCAAGGTCGAAGCTGAGCGCCGTAGTCTTTTACGTAGAGCAACGCGCAGCATGAACATCTGGATCCGAAATTGTCCGCTTGCAGAAAGCCAGGACAGGCAGACTCTACTGATCCGCCGCAGTTTGATTCGAGATTGTATGCTGCAGGGTGTGAGGATACAGACGAGGGAACTTAAACGAGCCCAGAGGTGGCGGGCAAATCATTTCACCCTTAGGACAAAGCCGGTGGTAAAATACTCAGCTGCCAACTGAGTTTGATCGACTCCGGCATGTCTGGGACCTTCCACCGTTCTAATAGTGTTATACTACCCAAAGGGTGTGTAAGTGGGTTCCCTTGGTTTTTGCAGCAGATGGGGTGGGTTCCCTGTGGGTTCCCTTGTTTTTTGCAGCACTTCAGGTGGGATACATATGGGTTCCCTTGTTTTTTGCAGCATTTCGGGTGGGTCTGTGTATGTTCTTCAGATAGCTTTCTTGTAGATTCCCATGGTTTTTGCAGCATGGACGGTGGGTTCCCTGTGGGTTCCCTATTTTTTGCAGCATTTTTAAGTGGGTTCCCATGGTTTTTAACAATATCGACGGTGGATTCTTTGTGGGTCCCCTTGTTTTTTGCAGCACTTCAGGCGGGCAACATATGGGTTCCCTTGTTTTTTGCAGCATTTCGGGTGGGTCTGTGTATGTTCTTCAGATAGCTTTCTTGTCGAGTCCCATGGTTTTTGCAGCATGGACGGTGGGTTCCCTGTGGGTTCCCTAGTTTTTGCAGCATTTTTAAGTGGGTTCCCATGGTTTTTAACAATATCGATGGTGGATTCTCTTTGGGTTCCCTTGTTTTTTGCAGCACTTCAGGTGGGCAACATATGGGTTCCCTTGTTTTTTGCAGCATTTCGGGTGGGTCTGTGTATGTTCTTCAGCTAGCGTTTCTGTAGATTGCAATGGTTGTTTGCAGCATGGCGAGTGGGTTCCTGTGGGGTGCACTAGTTTTTGACAGAATTTTTAAGTGGGGCTCCCATGGTTTTTTCACGTCGATCGGGGGGTTCTCTGGTGGTGCAGGGTTTTGACAGAATTTGAAGTGGGTTCCCATGGTTTTCCATAGCCTCTTGGCTTTGGCAAGCATGTCAGCTGGGTTCCCTGTGTGTTTCCTAGTTTTTTGCAGCATTTTTAATGGGTTCCCATGGTTTAACAGCATCGACGGTGGGTTCCCTGTGGGTTCCTTGCTTTTTGCAGCATTGCAAGTGGGTTCCCATGGTTTTCCTAGCATATATTGCGCAAAGGTCTGGGCGGGCTCCCTTGGCTCTTGCAGTGTGTCATCTCGGTTCCCTGTGGGGTACATGTGGGTTCCCATGGTTTCTCCAGCTCGCGCATTATGTTTCAGAGAAGAGTGGAACTGAAGAAGATGTTCAGGACAGTGGCTGCAGGTGTGGCCCAGTTCCATCGCACATCGTGCGCTGCATTTGGATTTGCTGCTTTGAAGTAAGGCTGCAAAAAGCACGTCTGCTATCTGCAGTTTGGGTCGAGACCAAAGACGTTAAACAGGCTCACCTCTGATGCACATGATGAGGCTCGCCGCCCTCCTGTGGTAATGCTCTTGATAAGTTTGCTGCGGCTAAATGCTGGCACGCTGCTGCGAGGATTTTGCGGCATCTACTGGCAGATGTTAATTCAGTTGTAGCTTCAACTGTTTCGATGCTTGCGTTAAGTGTGGGCTGTTTTTTTGCGCTGGAAGCTCCACTTGCAGGAGCTCTTTTTTTCCTACAGAATCGTAGGAAGCCTCGAAGGGCCTCCCCTATGCGGGAAAGATCTTGTACGAACAAGAACAGAAGCACTTGTCTTGAAACGGCAGCCGATGGCAAGTTTGGCAAATTTTCCAAAAGTATCTCACATTTCACAGCATGTTGGCTTTCTTGGACGTTGATCCAAACAGCATGCGGAAGGAATTTTGTTTTTTCCGTGCAGTTTTCCAGCTGAAACGGGTTCCAAAAAGCAGCTCTAGTCCGGGCACCGAAACGGGGCCCCCGATTTTTGGCTTTCGTCGTTGGACATACAAGCTCACGCAATTCGGGGCCCCAGATTAGAGCTCAGATTTGGGAGCCATTTCTGGGGCCCAGTTATGCCGTTTTTTTTTTTTTTTTATGCCACATCTGTGTGCGCAGCTGGCCGTTGCGTGCAACAGTATATAAACCTCGCCAGCTCTGTTTTGCATTTTGCCGGTGTTCCTTCAAAACTCAAAATAACAAGTGGAACGCTCGCAAACATGTGAACCTTGCAAACAGAACTTTCTCACACAGTGCGGGAAAGATCTTGTACGAACAAGAGCAGAAGCACTTGTCTTGAAACGGCAGCCGATGGCAAGTTTGGCAAATTTTCCAAAAGTATCTCACATTTCACAGCATGTTGGCTTTCTTGGACGTTGATCCAAACAGCATGCGGAAGGAATTTTGTTTTTCCGTGCAGTTTTCCAGATGAAACGGGTTCCAAAAAGCAGCTCTAGTCCGGGCACCGAAACGGGGCTCCCGATTTTGGCTTTCTTCGTTGGACATACAAGCTCACGCAATTCGGCGCCCCAGATTAGAGCTCAGATTTGGGAGCCATTTCTGGGGCCCAGTTATGCCGTTTTTTCGTCGAGCAGATGCCACATCTGCGTGCACAGCTGGCCGTTGCGTGCAACAGTATATAAAACTCGCCAGCTCTGTTTTGCATTTTGCCAGTGGTCCTTCAAAACTCAAAATAACAAGTGGAACGCTCGCAAACATGTGAACCTTGCAAGCAGAACTTTCTCACACAGAGGAGGCCCTTCCAAGCATCCTAGAGAACAGCTTCCGGAATTGGCTCCGTAATTCGAGCGTTCTTTTGGCCCATGTGTTGCAACGATGTCCGACGTGGAAGCACCTCCTGTTCCTCCCCCTCAACGAGTGGAGTTGCCGCAGGAGTGTAGAACGTCCTTCGTAAATAAATGGTCCTTCCTCGTCTGCCTGTTGCTAGGAGACTTTGTCCGCCCGTCTGGCCCGCCGGCGACAGGAGCGTCAGGATGCAAAGGTGTGGTATTGTCTGCGTGTCTACAAGATGTCTTGATTGTCTTTCGTCCAAAGCAGGTAGAAGCGCGCAGAGTCGCTAAGATCCTGAAAGCAGAGCAAAAACGAATTCGCAAGGCATGGTTCTGTCTGCTGCCCCGTCGAATGTAGATGTTTGAACTTGCCCAGGCCAAAACAGTAGCACGGCAGCTTTCTGAATCGCAGTAATTAACCCTTGTCGTTTCTCGCACGATGGCGCGAATGTTTTAACGCGCATTGAGCCCGGCACTGAGAGTGATCCGCGGTCAGTGAGCTTCGCTGTCGCCTCTCTGGTGTTGAACTGTTGCCCCAGCAGCGAGTATCTGTTGAGCAGTGACTAAGCTCTGCCAGCTTTGAGTACGTGAGTCAGTGAGTGTGAATGAGTGAGCTTTGCTGCGACGAACGGCTGCCTGCAGCGCGTAAATTCTTCTTCGGTGTCGGGTGAGCAGTGACCAAGCTTCGCTCTTTCTTTTCCAAGGGAATGAATGTTTACGGCTTTGAGCCCGGCGTTGAGAGTGGTCAGCGGTGCGAGCCCTGCCGAAGCAGTGGGTGAGAGAGCTTGGCTGTGACCCGAACTGTTGCGTGGCAGCTAGTAACTTCTTCGTCTTCGGTTGAGCGTGAGCGGTTCAGCAGTGTGCAAGCCTTGTCTGAGCCAGGGCACGAATGTTTCACGGGCTTTGAGCCCGGCACTAAAAGCGATGACTCTGCGGAGTGGGGTTTGCCATCTGGCAAAGAGGTCTGCCATCTGAGCCAGTGAATGTATGAGCATTGCCCAAACTGTTGCCTGAGCAGCCGGTAAACTTTCCGGCTAGTCAGTGACGAAGCCTTGCTTTGACGTAATCCCAGCCTTCTTTTTCTGAAGGCCACAAAACGTGGTTGCGGTGTAGGGTTTAGGATGAGTAAGTGAGCCTTGCTGTAGTCCATGTGGGCAGCCAAAACTCTTTGTTGACATCTAGCAGGTTTTTCCGAATGCACGAATGTGAGCCCGTCATATCATGCTCATTCGCTTCTGAAATGTTGAGCCTGTTGCAAGGTCGAAGCTGAGCGCCGTAGTCTTTTACGTAGAGCAACGCGCAGCATGAAAATCTGGATCCGAAATTGTCCGCTTGCAGAAAGCCAGGACAGGCAGACTCTATTGATCCGCCGCAGTTTGATTCGAGATTGTATGCTGCAGGGTGTGAGGATACAGACGAGGGAACTTAAACGAGCCCAGAGGTGGCGGGCAAATCATTTCACCCTTAGGACAAAGCCGGTGGTATAATACTCAGCTGCCAACTGAGTTTGATTGACTCCGGCATGTCTGGGACCTTCCACCGTTCTAATAGTGTTATACTACCCAAAGGGTGTGTAAGTGGGTTCCCTTGGTTTTTGCAGCAGATGGGGTGGGTTCCCTGTGGGTTCCCTTGTTTTTTGCAGCACTTCAGGTGGGCTACATATGGGTTCCCTTGTTTTTTGCAGCATTTCGGGTGGGTCTGTGTATGTTCTTCAGATAGCTTTGTTGAGATTCCCATGGTTTTTGCAGCATGGACGGTGGGTTCCCTGTGGGTTCCCTATTTTTTGCAGCATTTTTAAGTGGGTTCCCATGGTTTTTAACAATATCGACGGTGGATTCTCTGTGGGTTCCCTTGTTTTTTGCAGCACTTCAGGCGGGCTACATATGGGTTCCCTTGTTTTTTGCAGCATTTCGGGTGGGTCTGTGTATGTTCTTCAGATAGCTTTCTTGTCGAGTCCCATGGTTTTTGCAGCATGGACGGTGGGTTCCTTGTGGGTTCCCTAGTTTTTGCAGCATTTTTAAGTGGGTTCCCATGGTTTTTAACAATATCGATGGTGGATTCTCTTTGGGTTCCCTTGTTTTTTGCAGCACTTCAGGTGGGCAACATATGGGTTCCCTTGTTTTTTGCAGCATTTCGGGTGGGTCTGTGTATGTTCTTCAGATAGCTTTCTTGTAGATTCCCATGGTTTTTGCAGCATGGACGGTGGGTTCCCTGTGGGTTCCCTAGTTTTTGCAGCATTTTTAAGTGGGCTCCCATGGTTTTTCACCGTCGATACGGTGGGTTCTCTGTTTGGTTCCCGGGTTTTTGCAGCATTTGAAGTGGGTTCCCATGGTTTTCCAATAGGCTCTTTTGGCTTTTGCAGCATGTCAGCTGGGTTCCCTGTGGGTTTCCTAGTTTTTTGCAGCATGTTTAATGGGTTCCCATGGTTTAACAGCATCGACGGTGGGTTCCCTGTGGGTTCCTTGCTTTTTGCAGCATTGCAAGTGGGTTCCCATGGTTTTCCCAGCATATATTGCGCAAAGGTCTGGGCGGGCTCCCTTGGCTCTTGCAGTGTGTCAGCTCGGTTCCCTGTGGGGTACATGTGGGTTCCCATGGTTTCTCCAGCTCGCGCATTATGTTTCAGAGAAGAGTGGAACTGAAGAAGATGTTCAGGACAGTGGCTGCAGGTGTGGCCCAGTTCCATCGCACATCTTGCGCTGCATTTGGATTTGCTGCTTTGAAGTAAGGCTGCAAAAAGCACGTCTGCTATCTGCAGTTTGGGTCGAGACCAAAGACGTTAAACAGGCTCACCTCTGATGCACATGAGGCTCGCCGCCCTCCTGCGGAAATGCTCTTGATAAGTTTGCTGCGGCTAAATGCTGGCACGCTGATGCGAGGATTTTGCGGCATCTACTGGCAGATGTTAATCTCAGCTTGTAGCTTCAACTGTTTCGATTGCTTGCTGTACGTGGGCTGTTTTTTTGCGCTGGGAAGCTCCACTTGCAGGAGCTCTTTTTTCCTACAGAATCGTAGGAAGCCTCGAAGGGCCTCCCCTGTAGGCACCGTTTTCAAAAGGTCTTCGTTTTTGGGGGGTTGCACGCAAAAAATCGGACTTTTCGTTGGTGTCACGGTTTGACGGAATCTTTTTGGGAACCAGACTTGAGTCTTGGGCACCGTTTTCAACAGCCCTTTGTTTGTGGGTTGGACAAAATTCGTCCTTTTCCAGGAGACTGTTGGCGTCGGTTTTGAAAAGTTTGCTTTTTGGGGGTTGCACGGTCCCTCTGAACCATTTGCAATGCTTTCTTGCACTCAAACCCGTCAAATATGTCTCGTATCGTTTTGCTCTGATGTGCTGAGTAAGAAAAAAAGATACTATTTTATTTAATAACAAAACTTCAAATTCGTCTCCTATGGGTGAGCTTCAGAATGTGCCTTCGCCAGCTGCTAGAAACCATCTGGGCATTAGAGTCAGAGCTCGTAGCATCAGAAACTCGAGTTTAGGCTTCACGAGGATGGTTGTCAAGTGCGAGGCTGCCTCCTTCCTGACTATGGACGCGCTTAGCCACTGATGGAAGACTTCCATTCTTGTTGGAGAGGCAGATCCGCACCATCAAGCTTGTAGTGCAAGCGAGGTTCTCAAAGACCGTGGTGGTGGACGGAGTGGAGCATCTAAAAGGTGCAAGAGATCCTGTTGCTGCTGCTGACCCCGCGGAGAGGTTTCGCAGGTTCTTGAGCTAGACGGAGTGTATGTACGAGCACTCTGCAACACCAACAGCGGATGGAACTTTCTCGGCATGTCGTGTCAGTCAATAAGACCTTTTCAACTCCACATGGACCACTGCTGTTTTGAAGAGAGCCTACTTTCACGAGGTCGAGATAGACTATCGAGAACGCGCAACAGCGGCCAATGTGAAGAGTTGCCTCTTCTACGATCAACCAGCGCGCCCTGGTTCGAGAGGATCCGCTTCCAACGAGCGCAAGATGCGACTTCAGCATGCTTCCCGAAGACCACGTGGGTTTTGGCGACTTCAAAGCTGGAAACCTCCACATTGGCATCTACGTCCCTGTCAGCACCAGAGCACGAGATCGTCACGTTCTGATCTATGATTTCAGCAAGGCTTCCAGTCTGCGAAGAGTGTCGAACACGCACTCCTGGAACTTGTAGCAGATTGTTTGCAAAGTCAGAGAATCAGGCTCCCGCGGACGCTGAGAAGGAACGCCTCTTCTGCAAGCCAGGTTCCTCTGCAAAATGGATGGAGCTGGTCATCTACTTCGACATAGAGGTTTTCAACAACAGGGCATAGGAGAAGGAGACGCTGGTGAACGGCAGGGTCAAGACCCTGCAGCATGAGACGGCTTCCACCTGCTTATACTGCAGTGGGTCGCTGTGGCTACGAGGTCCCGCAGCAGCGCAAGATCCATTTGGACTTGTGTCGCGTGGATGACGTGCCCTTCGCCGTCATGGAGCGCTACCTCAGGCGGCTTTTGGATCTGCCTTCGACTTCCTGAACTGGCAGAAACTCAACATTCCGTACGTCCTCACCGCGTCGCAGCAGGCCGAGTTCGACGCCGCCACTGCGTGTTCGCTCTGCGAGCTGCCCTTCACTTCGGACAAGAGCAGGAAGAAGGTCGTGCACCATCGGCACGGGACGGGTGAGTATCTAGGCGCCCTCTGCAACGGCTGCAACCTCGCCGTTCGACGCCAGAAAACCGTGCCGGTGTACTTCCACAACGGCGGCAAGTATGATTTTCACTTCTTGGTCCGAGCCATAGCCCAACTTCACCGCTATGGGAGTGCTGCTGCCATACCCGCCGACGACGAAGACGATCAAGTCGTGGAGCAGGAGTTCCGAGAGCCGGTGGAGGACGACGCGACCTTGCAAGACGACCAGGTACCCGATCTGCACGCGCAAGGACACGAGTCGATGGTGGGCGAGCACCTGGACCTCAAGAAGCCCCGCTGCGAGGTCATGATCAAGTCCGGCGAGAAGTACCTGCAGATACGCTACGGACCCCTGGTCTTCCTGGACAGCTTCAACATCTTCCCATCTGCGTTGGACACACTGATAGACGACCTGCGGAGCACGCACAAGGAGGAGCCGTGGCTGTCCTTTCCGCTTCTTGCCGAACGCCACCCCTGGCTCAAAAACCGAGACAAGAGGGTGTGGGACCTTCTTCTCAACATGCAATACAAGAATATCAGACATTTCGGCTACGCAGCACAGATGACCTTTCCTTTAAGGCTTTCTATGTCGTGGGAAGTCTGGAAGCAAACTTGCGATGAGTGGGCTCAGAGCAGTGCCAAGCCGACTATCCCTGAGCGCATGCAGAACGTCTCGCAACAAGACGTCGATAGAGTTTGGGACAAAATCAGCTTGTACTACGAAAACATGCTTCGCGCTGCACTGCTTCTTGGTGCATCTGAAAGGTTTGGACCCAGGAAGCGCAAGAATCGGCCCAAGCTTGTCTGCAACTACCCGCGCTTCGGCAAGCTGGATAGCTCTACTGCTTCCTTTCTATTACGCAAACTTCGGAATTTGGAGGCCAAGCTTCGCGAATTGGTTTGTCTTGAGCAGCACCAGAAAATGCACACTCAGGAAGCTCAAAATCTGCAGCGAAAAGCTCTACGGAACCCTCTCTGTCCTGGTGGCACTTGGCAGCAGAGGCTGAAGCAAGTTGCCGTCGCTCTGGCCAAGGAGAGACAGAAGGAGCAGCAAAAGAGGCTTTGCGCTTGGAGACAGTCTTTGCAGAGCAGCAACTCCCTCTGCTACAAATGGCTCAAGCGTGGCGCTCCGCAAGTTTTCAAGGGACTCATTGCTGAAAAGCTTCAAATCAGCGAGCCGGTTACCTTGGTTTCAGAAGCCCTTGATGTTATCAAGGCTCACTGGCAGCAAGTATGGGATCGTACTCCTGTTGATTTCAACGAGGTTTGGCACCATCTTCAGCATCAACCTGAGTACCAACGTTGGAGTGCTGAGGATTGGCCTGAGCTGAGCACTGCCGAGTGTGCTGCTTCGGCCAGCAAACTTCGTGGTAAAGCTGGTGGCATCGACGGCTGGTCAGGGGCCGAAGTCGCTTCTATTCCTTTGGAGCACTGGGATGTTTTCTGTGACTTTACGCATTGGATCGAAGCAGTTGGCCTTAGTCCAAGTGGATGGAAGCAGCTCAAGCAATGCCACATCCCTAAACCTTCGAAGACCGTCAGAGCCGACGGCGTGAGCGAAGTCTCAGACTTGAGACCAATCTCCATCTCTAGCTCCTTCTACAGGGTTTGGGCAAGCAGCAGATTGAAGTCCCGCCCTGCTAAAGAGTGGATGTCTACGTGGTGGCCGTCAGATGCTATTGGTGGCAAGTCTCAGGGCGAGGTCTTCGAAGCCTTGGCTCCGTTGGCCGCTGCTGCCGCCGAGAAGCAATTCGTCGCCACTTTGGACAGTCTTGCCTACGACTACTGCGATCCAGATCTGGCGGTGGGCATCATGAAGAGATTAGGACTCCCTGAGGGCATCGCGGCCCTGCTCTCCGCAACGTGGGGCCAACAGCAACGTTGGCTTCTCTTTGAAGGCCTGGTGCATCAGACTTCGGTCAGTGTATCACGGTCCTTACCGCAAGGTGATCCCTGGTCTCTGGCTGGTCTCGTAGCTACGCTCAAGGTGCCCATGCAGCAGATTTCCAATCAGCATCCTCAGATGACCGCCCGCAGCTTCGTTGACGACCGCAGCTGGGCTACGCCCTCGGCCGCGGAAACAGTGGAGGTTATGCGTAAATGGCACTCCTGGTCTGACAGGTTGGGGTTGCATGAAAGCTATGGCAAGACGCAGTTCTTCGCTGCTGATCAGAGTTGCAAGAAAGCTCTGTTGAGAAACGGGGTTCCGGAACAGCAAGTTAGCTGCTCTCCTTGTCTCTTAGGCACAGCCTTCAAAGGCACAGCGCGGCGTAAAAACACGCCAAAAGAGGAAGAGCGACTTTGCAAGTCGCAGAGGCTTGTCCGCAGAGCTTCTTCCCTGCCGGTGCCTTACAAGCGCAAGCTGATGATCATGGCTGCTGCTCCTTTCGCGAAAGCAGCATGGGGTCGGTTTTTCAAACTGCCTACCAAAGCTCAGTTTCGACAGTTTGGTGTTACTGTGCGCAAGGCCCTCAACGAGCCAAAGCGTGCATGTGTGCATCTGCGCAACATCTTAAGGGGACATCGCACGGACTTGCCTTTTCGCATTTTGGAGATGAATGTTTTGGCTGCCCGCAGATGCGCCCTTAAGTTTCCTGACGGCTTTCCCTGCACGTGGGATGCTCAGCAGGGGTGGCCTGCAACAATTGCTCAGTCGCTCAAGCGAACTGGCTGGGAGGTCACAGCTCCTTGGTGCTGGAAGCACACACAGATGAACCGCTCTTTTTCTCTTGATCGCAGCAGACGAAATTTTGCAACAGATAAGGGCCTCCTTGCACATCTCTTGCGTGAAGCATGGAGGCGTTCAGAGTGGGAGGCTTGGCACTCCTCCAGCAGAAATGATGCAGCTGCATGCGCCGATCAGCAATACAATGAACGCAGATGCAAGCTTGCAAGAGAGGTGGCTCAATCTAGCTATGCTGCTTTCGGTTTTCTTTCTGGTGCATTTGCCAGTCCCGCAACGATTCTGAGGGATGAGAGCCTGTGCGAACTTTGCGGACTTGAAGTTCCCACGACTGAGCATCTCCTTTGGTCATGTCCTGCTTTCGCGAGCAACAGACCGCGCAAACCATGTGTTTCACTGCAAAGACGCTTAGCTTGGCCAGCAGGGTGGTCTACTGATACGGCGGTCGTTAGTCACTGCCTTGAGGTTCGCTCCGCTGTGCTGGCTGCTAGGTGGAAGCCATCCACCAATCCGGTTGCTTGAGGAGCCCCGAGCTCCTCTGGACGAGTTACTGCCTTTCCTGGTGCTGGTGCTCGTCTACGAAGACTGTGTGTGAGATCCCCATGCCGTTTGAGAGCTTTGCGGGGCCCAATGCTTGGGACGCAAAAGCCGTGTGGCCGCAGAAGTGCTACGACAGCAGCTTGAAGGGCAAGTGCGATGACGAGAAGTACGGCGAGATCCAGGAGATCCAGGAGCACTTCCAATTCCCAGACTTCGCCTCCTTCCACAACTGTTACTTGTACACGGATATGGCCATTGCCGACGTGGTGGAGGCGTACAGGGACACCTTCCACCAGAACTTCGGCATCGATCCGGTCCGATATGTCACCTTGGCAAGCGCTGCCTGGGACGCCATGATGAAACGCTGCGCCCCACGCAGGAACTCCCTGCAGCTCATCAACAACCGCAAAATCTACGACCTGGTCAAGAGCAGCATGCGTGGAGGCCTCAGCAATGCGTTCCAGCCTTACGCCAAGGCCAACAACAGCTTAGTTGTCGACTACGACGACCGCCTTCCAACGACCTGGGCGCCAAAGTTCGACGTGAACTCGC
Source organism: Symbiodinium sp. CCMP2592 (assembly GCA_905221615.1). Lineage (NCBI taxonomy): Eukaryota > Dinophyceae > Suessiales > Symbiodiniaceae > Symbiodinium > Symbiodinium sp. CCMP2592. The sequence continues at coordinate 878,571 of CAJNDT010002157.1, read as the reverse complement.
AGTACCCGACCGTCATGAACAATCCCTTGCCCTGCGACGGCGGCTACCTTTTGGATCTCCCCTCCGAGCGAAAGGCCCGCATGAAGCTGTTCTGCGACTGCTTGCACGAGTCGGACTTCAGGCAGAAGGACTTCGGTCACAGCTACTTGGTGGAGGTCGACTACTACCTGCCCCTGGACCAGCACGACCGCGTTGACTGGGCGCCCATCACCAGGATGAGCGTCGACACGTCCGAGATGAGCAAGTATTAGCTTGAGCTCTTGGCCAAGAAGGGGCTGGACAAGGCGCCCAAGAACGAGAAGCTCATGCCATATCTTGGCCATCACCGTCGCGAAGTCATACGGCTCCGCCTCCTGCGCTTCTACATGGAGGTCCTCGGCGTCAGAGTCGAAGAAGTCTACAGCATCGTGGTTTTCGGGTGCAAAGCGTTCATGAGTCCCTTCATCAGAGAGTGCTACGAGCGCAGGCTCGAGTTCAAGCGACAGGGTCGAAAACTCCAAGCCGATGTGGTGAAACTCACCATGAATGTACAATACGGGAAAAGCGTCCAAAACCAGGAGCGCTTTGTTCGGTCGTTTGTTTGCTTCGACGTCGAGGAGTTTGGTCGAAGAAGCGCTGGGCCCCGCATGGTGGACCTCCATGCCAGCCCCATTGGCCACGGCGGCTTCTTCGCCATTGTGGACGAGCTCACCCCCGGCGGTTCGCTCCTCAAGACCATGCCGCAAGTGGGAACCTTCGTGCTGGACGAGGCGAGGCTTGGCATCATGCGAAACTACTACCACATGAAGCTGGTCTTCGACGGGTGCCTGACCAAAGCCTGTGACGAGGCGAGGCCGCAGAGCGAGAGGTCGAAGGTGCAGATCATCTACACCGACACCGACAGCGTCATTGTGTTGATCCACAGCGAGACGCACCCTTCCTGCCAGCTGGCCCTGGAGAACTTCGAACCCCGAGTCGCCGTGCTTCTGGGACATCCTGGGCGACATCAAGGACTACGAGAAGGGGATGACGTACCTGCAGAGCATCGGCGTCGACCCTGACTCGGCTCAGCTCGCTTTTCAGCTGCGCGGCTGCTTGGGCGGCTTTGGCGACGAGAACGCGCCCCTCACCATGATGGAGGTGGTCTGCTAGGGACACGACAGTTAATACACTTTGCCTGGTGATATTTATTGTTTTCCTTTTTCATGCAACATAGCAGAATGAAGACCGCAACTTGTCACTGGAACAGAATCGCAGCCAAAGAGGTGCTGGAGGCCGTCAGTGCGTGCGCTGATAGTCCCTTAATATCTTGAGCTTGAACTTCCTTGAAAAATCGGGCTTTGATTTTTAAAGGAAACGGCTGCCGGAAAAGTTTCTGTCAACATGAGCGCCAAGTGGTGCTATCTTGCATCTTCTGTACCCGCGCTCGCCTCCTCAAGGTAGCTTGAAGTCGGTCGTGCATAAGCCTCAAGTGACATAACATGCTATCTGCTTACTGAACAAGCTGATGACCTTGCGCATGTAAGGTTGCAGAGATTTTTCTCTGAGCCATGGGGAACTCCCTTTGTCGACGGCGTTATCGCCTTCAATCCTCCGATTGGGAGGATACCGATTCCGACATGGATGTCGATGTACGTGTGTGCCCTGAGCAGTGCCAGGTTTGCAAGGCCTATACCTGCATTCGCAAGCGCACGTTGCCTGGTGGCTGCAGAAGTACGACTACTAGTCGATGTCTTCAGAAGGTCCCGCGGCGACCTCGCCTGTGGCCGCCCAAACGGGTAAGAGGGGGTTTAGTGGGGTTGATGAACCAAGCCCGTGGCAGCGCAGAGTGAATGCCCGTGCAGCCCAGCCGAGCAACACCCCACTTAGTCCTAAGCAACTTGCCACAATTCCCCCCGCTACCCTAACTAGGGGTTTTGGTGCCGTAAACCCTCTACCTGGTAGAAGGTTAGTTGCAAATAAGCCCGATCAAAGTCTAAGTGGATGCGACTCCTCCCACCCGGGAAAAAGTGGAGCCTTGGGCAGTGTGTCTGTTGCTGTGCCGAAGGAAGGGTCCGTGCATGCCATGACTTTGGGCAGTGTGTCTGTTGCTATGCCGAAGGAAGGGTCCGTGCATGCCATGACTTTATTGGGTGGTAGCTTGCAGCCTCGTGCCAGCGGCTCTCGTGACACCATGGTGGATTCCTCCGCCTGCTCAGCCGAGGAAGTGGCCTCTCCTCTTAATGATCGGCTCAGCGCCAAATCAGGCACAGGCAAGCTCCTTCCATCTGGGAGGGCCGCCCCTCCAACGCCGCCCCGATCAAGGCGAGGCAAAACCTTCGTGTCCGCATCTTTCGAGTCCTCTCGCAAACACAGGCAGCAGCCGCAGCAGCCAAGCTGCCCCTCCACTACTTCCACAGAGAAACGACCTGCATTGCATGTGGCAAGTTCGAAGGTGGACCGTATTCCAACGGAGGGCCAAGCTGCCCTGGGATGCTCGTCTGAGGACAGCAGCTCTGCAGTGCTCACTCAAGATGCCGCCGAAGCCTTGTTGAATAAGCTGGACCAAAAGCCTGAGTGCAACTCGGGCCACCCGCTGTTCAGATTTGGGACACCGGGTCCCAACTGGACGTGTTCCAGCTGCCTAAAGGAGTTCGGAAACCGTAAACTTCTGTGGGGTTGCCGGGTGTGTGACTTTGACTTGTGTGGTTACTGCCTTGCTGGGCGCAGTGTTGGGGGTAATAAGAGACCGGATGCCCAAAGATTGCCGCCTGTGAGGCCTGGTCGTGCACGCATTGCTACTGACCTCCAACTTGAGCTGACATCGCTGTCAGCGGATGAGTGTGCCAACGAGCTCCTGCCCGACATAGTGGATGTCACCTTAAAAGTCAATGCTGAAAAGGTAAGCGCACATGCTGTCTGCCCTTCGAGCGACTTCAAGGGAGGCTTCCGGAAAGTCTACCTAGTAGACTTGTCACCTAATAACCATCGGGTGGTGTTGAAAATCGCCAAAAGTGAGGCTGACAGCGTCTGCGAACTTAAAGCTTCGCATGCGTGTCCTGCAGTCTTTACTAAGGTATATGACAGTGGTTCGATGGAGTTGTGCCTCCGGCCGCATTCCGTGTGCAACGTTTTCTTCCTCCTGTCGGAACAGGTTGCAAGGCTGAGCGACTTTATTGGAATTTTGCCCAAAAATGTCGCCACGCTGGTTGCCTTCCGTAGCATGCAGGCAATTTGCTTGGCCACTGAACACAAGGTCAAGTGCAGAGACCTCGGGGTCCAGCAATGGGGCTTCCGAGGGCTCTCAGATCCACGTGCCAAGCCTCAGGTGCTCCTTCGGGAGCTCAGTCTGGGCCTTCAAAGTGATTCGGTCAGGCTGGTGATCTTGGATGCAAATTGTTGCATCCCAGATACGGAGAATGCGAGCCTGCTGGCTCCCAGGCGTATGTCGTCGTACTGGGCCATGGTTTTGTCGCTGACTAGTGAAACCGTCGTCACCAAGGTGCAATCCTTCTTGAGATCTCAAGGTTTCAATGCCAGAAGGGTCTCCGAAAACTTGGCGAGCTCCATTTATACGGAAGGTCCAGGCTGACCGGGATCCTTACGGCCGCAGAAACAGCTCTGACGCTCCTACAGGCCATAATGTGCGCCCCACTCGTGCAAGAGTCGCAAGAGCGACCTTAACAATGTGCCGAGGGGCGCAGTCAGGCCAAAGGGGCCTACAGGTTGATACCTGGCATATGAGCATGAAGAGTGAGAAACAGTCGGCAGTGCGCTCGTCTTTGCATGACACCTGTCGGTTAGGCTTGTGGTGTCGTATCATGTCGGTCGTTTCTTATCGTATGAGCCATAGTCATAGTCTTTGTTCCCTCACTTTTGACTGGTGAAACACCGCGAAACAACCTCAAAACCTGGACGTCAGAATCTTCTCGGTGGCCTATGTGGCCATTCTGAAGTGAGTGTTGAAGCTTTCAAGTCAACGTAAGCTGTCAAAGTGCTGCGCTTGTGTGCGTACTGGAAGCGATCACGGCTAGTTGCCAACATTCCGCCTTTTTGGCGAAGGGCGAAGTGCCAATGACCTAGACGGTCTTGACTCAATTGAATATGTGTGGATGCGCACTTCTTTGTCCTTTTGAATGGGACGTGTCATGCATTAACCGTGAATCTGATGCGTTCGAATTCGTTCGATCCGGTGAGCTTTGCTGGGGGTGTTCAAACATGTAGAGTCTGCGAGTTTGGCCACGGAACAGCCTCTGAGTTGAAGTGTCTTTCATCTGCCTCATGCATTCCTAATGTGCGAGAGATCTGTCTGAAGCTTTCTCTTCGTATTCACGTGCAGTTTCCATGTCTCTGTCAGGGTGGTCATTCGTTTCCAGTATGCTGTGCTCATGTGATCCTGAGATGCGCGTACCTGCAGGTTTGGCCGAGGAGCGATGTCCACATTGAGTTGATCTCATGAACATGTCGCATTGCAATCCTTTTATTGTTAAGCTCGGCACGATGTTTTCCTCTCGCCACCTGTACAGTCTAGGTATTCCACGGGTTTTGACCTGGTTCGTCCGAACTCGCCATGTCTTCGGTAATTGAATGATGAGGTCGAGCCTGGCAGTGCCGATGGGCCCTCGTGCGAGGGACCCGCACCTCCGTCTACAAGCAGCCTTACCATTTTGTTGCCTATGATGTTGCCAAGTCATTCTTGGTGTTTGGATTTGTGCCAAGAGCTTGTGCTTGACTCACAGCTGCTGGGGTCGCTTGCTAATCGATCGCGCGTCCGAGTTCCTTCCCTCGCACCCGTAGTGTGCCTGAAGCCAACAAGACCAGAGTTGCCACTGTCTGCTGCCCGCCAAAGCGTCGCTGGACCTGCCGGGCACAACTTGCTGACTCCTGTTGTCAGCCGAAGCATACTGCGTGTTGGTTTGTTCCGCCTGAACAAGCCAACAGCCAATTCATAAACTCACAACTTCCCGGCTAATCTACCCAGTCCTGGTGCTTTAAAAATTGTTCTCACAAACGGTGCCGCACCTTGTCCCACCCAGTGCATACGCTCCGACCATACATGCTTTCTGTTTAAAGATTTTGGCCATTGCCAGTGCGAAAACTTTCCTCGCCCTTGGGCTCTGTAATCAATCGCTTCTTTGAGCCAGGTGCCGTAATCTGCTGCCAAACTTCATGTCCTACTCTAACACCTCGGTCATTCTGTCCGACAAGAGCTCGCCCTCTGGGCTAGATGGTAGGCCACGCCATAATAAGATGTTGGACCAGCATAGCCTCTTGCCAACTCCCCACTTAGGTCCCCTAGGGTTTCCCTTGCTGCAAAAGCATGGCCTTTTGCTGGATTCCAACGTTACTCAGTTCCCCTGGGGTTTCACCTCGCCCTCACCGGTTCCCCTCGTCTGCGAGGCCCTCTTGAACTTATACGGTTTTTCGACTATGGCGCCTCGATCTTCCTTCTGACTGCCCACTGACCACCGCAGCTCAAGACATGAGTTCATCCGCGCACCAAGGTGCCCGTGAATCTGCTGCAAATGTCGCGCAGATGATCATGGCATGTGCTATTCCTTGACCGAGGCATGCGCCCCGACTGCCTAGTCGGCGCTTTCACTCACGCCCCAGCGCTCTTGCAGGCCCCAATTTCCCCGGAGCTCCGCTCCTGCAATATGCTGCTCCTTTCTAGGCTCAGCCTCGCTTTGCTGGTTGGGCCCAATTCGGCTGCTAGCTCAACGTCGCGATACCACAGTCACCTTACTTGGCCTCATCACGTGCCATATCCGAATTGGTGTGAGCTATTACCCTCCTTGGAGTGTACCTCCGTTGCAATTTTGCTTGACACCCTGAACCCTAAGCTCAGAGTCGCGGCTCTGTCTCGCAGTCCATTCACTTCCCTAGCCAGTCAGTCCCGCTTCGCAGCTTGGGACCCTCGCCTTGAGTCATTTACTCCGCGATTCGCCCTATCTCAATCTACCTCTACGAAAAACCGTGTTCTGCAAATGCATGCAGCCTGCCGCGTCAGGCTGCATGCCGCCTGCCTGCCGACAGGTAACTCTCACTGCTGTGGCTTTCGTCCGCAATGCTTTTCAGTCCATCCGGTCTGCATTGGGCTTCTGCTGCAGGCCCGCTTTTTCTTGCCTGTCTGTCCACCGATAAACTGTCACGGGCATTCGCCCCGCTCCCCCTAAGTACCCAGATGTTTTTCACACCCACTTGGTGCCAGACCACCGTGCCTGGATGTCATTTCATCAGCTGTTTACTATGCCGTGCTGCTGCCATTGGCTGATCCTCGACTGCCCGAGCCCGCGCCTTAGCTGCCCGCCGATTGGGTCCGCTATGATTGCCATCCTTTCCTCCAATGCCCGCCCATGCTGTTGCTGGCATGTGCCCTGCTGCCATTTTGCAAGCTTTCTGCTTCCGTCCCAACCGCTTGCTTTCCCAGCTGCTGACCCTCTGCTGTGCCATCGTCGCAGCCCAACCCATCGTTGCCTCATTCAGCCGAGCCCTCCTAGTCAATGGCATGCTTGCCATGCCCTGGCAGCCACACCGTCTGCCTTTGCCCTGCATAACGCGCGCCGCACATAAGCCGTTCCCTCTCACCCGAGGCCATGGCTCCCAGCGGATAAAAGGGGAAGTGGAAGTTACCAAATCGAATTAGCTTGGGGCCTATCCTGGTCCCTGAAGAGTTCATGCTTACGCGGCCCAAATGAAGCATCCCAAAAGCTTAGCCTGATTCCCAATGAGCTCATACCTTAAGCAGCCCAAGATGAGCTCATACCTTAAGCAGCCCAAGCGAGGCATCCCAAAGGTCCCTGAAGAGTTCGTGCTTAAGCGGCCCAAACGAGACATCCCAAAAGCTTGACCTGGTCCCCAAAGAGCTCATACCTTAAGCAGCCCAAGCGGGGCATCCCGAAAACTTTAGCAGTTTAACAAGCCCAAGCGAGGCATCCCAAAAGGTCCCTGAAGAGGTCGTGCTTAAGCGGCCCAAACGAGGCATCCCAAAAGCTTTGCCGGGTCCCCAAAGAGCTCATACCTTAAGCAGCCCAAGCGGGGCATCCCAAAAGCTTGGCAGGTTAACAAACACTCCGGCCCGTAGCTGCCTTCTGCATTAAGATAGTACATAAACCTTAATACTAAAGCAGTGCCTGCCATGCTGAAGCAATGCCTGCCTGACAAGCAAGCGGCCCAATTGAGGCATTCCAAAAGCTTGACGCTCAATCGATGCATCCCAAAAGCTGACAGGTCGACAAACTCTCTGACCCGTCGCTGCCCTCTGCCGTTGGACGGTGCATGTACATGTATGTGAATGCTGAAGCAATGCCTGCCGGATGAACCAGCATTCGACCCGAGTGGCGCGCTGGGTGATACAGATGTGCTTTGATGCTAAAACGATGCCTGCCAGACAATCCAACATTCGGCCGCGTGGCCTGTTAAGGGATCCGAGTTTTCGTATTTTGGAGTGCTGTATGCGATGCCCGTGGGGGGGGGGGGGGGCGCATGACAAGTCCGACGCCCTGTACTAGAACCCCCCCCCTAGTGCTTTTGAACAAGCAAAGCAGCGCCCCGGGCAGTTGCGTTCCGGGGCAATGAACCATGGACCACTGCACAAGATGCTGGGCTAAACCATGGACCACTGCACAAGCTGCTGGGCTAAAGGTCGATGAAGATGTTGAGCTTTCGTGGTTGTTTGAGCCGATAGACCCAGCTGGCTGCCCGCACATGCGACAATCAGCAGAAGGTTTGTGTTCGAACCGCTAGAAAAGGACCGCTTGCTAGTTGACCTTGGTGATAGTAGAGTCGACCGGTTCGTCCAAACCACTCGAACGGTTCGGGAAGTTCGCTTGATAGTTGACCTTAGTGATAGTGGAGTCGATGGGTTCGTCCGAACCACCAAGAGCTCCAAGCCTCGATCCTTTGACGCGGTGGCCACAATGGCCCGAATTACTTCGGAAGTTGCCAGGAACTCCATGCTGAAGCATACGAAGTTAGAGTGCGTACAGGCAAGTGTTTGTCTCGCCAGACGACCTCGGGGAAGCGTGCATTGCTTACCTCGACCACCTTAGCGCAAGTTGATGCTATGCTGTGGTCGCTCCCGTTCGGAGCGACTCGAGCGTTGCCTCTATACCTGTGAGTGGCACACTCGATATTGCACGTCGGGCACTGGGCACAGTAATCAATGCTGTCCATCTCTTCGACGATTACATAAGCTTGGCTAGTCAGATCGAAGACAGTTCCATCGTAGTATCGTTCCCGTCCTGTGCAGGTCACTAGGGTAGACGGTGCTGAGAACGAGGACAACCACTGTCCCGAAGTTTTGTTGCTCTAGAGCGCATGTAGGCTTCGAACGTCTCCACCATGGAAGTCCTGCTCCACGCAAAGAATCGCATCTTGGAGGTGGTGACTACGTCACATCTTGCTTTCAACGATCCCAACCTCATTCAGAGGGATCTTTCGTGCGTGGGGTCGCGCAGTCTTTGCAGGAGGGGTGGGGCCAGCTTGCCGGAATGGTTGCTTGGTTACGAGTTTCCGCCCTAGCATGTGAGCGTGGCTCGACGGAAGCGAACCTAGGCAACGTTGCAAAGCAAGCTACGTTTCGGTCTGCAGACCTGCTCGGGATCAGCCAGACTCATGTACTAAGTAATGTTTCGGCTTAGCCCCTGTACAACTTCACTACTGTTTCACATTCCAAACGGGTGGAAACACCTTCTTTGGCATAAGGTGAGGTCTGCTCCTAGGACAAGGGCCGATCCCTGGGATCCTCTTCCGAGGGCTGTCTGAGCATGAGAAACGCCTTTAGGAGAGGGCAAGTTCGAAACCGCTGACTTCGAGACACTGCCACAATTGCGTTCGCATCCAGGGAAAAACTGGCCGGGAGGAAAAACCTGCCGAGACTCATGTGTATTGTAGCCCCGCTCAAGACGTGTCAATCAGTGGTGCATCACGGAATGGTGCAATTATGTGTGCAACGCGCAGCATCTCGCTTCAACGGCGCGATCGTCGGCCACATCTCTCCCTTAGTCCGCCTGGGTGCCACACCCGACCGGCATAGCGGGTAAGCCTTCCTGTAAAGTGTGAATGAACCCCACTGCTCCATACCCAGCAAACATAGCAGATAAGCCTTCACGTGAAGTGTGAATGAACATAGTCGTGTCAGAATTCGCCCCCGTTCCTAAGCCCTGTGCACCTAGGTAATGTGATACGACGGATAAGTGGGGGATACTTCTTGATATCGGTTCATACATATCTTTGCAGGCGATGACTGTCCCGCCAAACAGACACATTCTTTGGCAGGCGATGATTGTTCCGCCAGGCGATGATTGTTCCGCCATCCGTAGTCGCAGGTATGAGGCTAAATGCCTCTTCGCACAGAGGTACCCCTTGTCACCGCCGGTGAAAAACAGCAGAGCCTTGCAAGAGCTGAGTACCCTTTTGTGCTTGTTTGAGGTTGTGCGTTCAAGCCAAAATCCCAAGCTTCTAAGTATGATCCCTAATCCGGCAGCCGTTTATGCTCAAGATATTAAGGAGGCCGTCAGTGCGTGCGCTGATAGTCCCTTAATATCTTGAGCTTGAACTTCCTTGAAAAATCGGGCTTTGATTTTTAAAGGAAACGGCTGCCGAAAAATTTTCTGTCAACATGAGCGCCAAGTGGTGCTATCTTGCATCTTCTGTACCCGCGCTCGCCTCCTCAAGGTAGCTTGAAGTCGGTCGTGCATAAGCCTCAAGTGACATAACATGCTATCTGCTTACTGAACAAGCTGATGACCTTGCGCATGTAAGGTTGCAGAGATTTTTCTCTCCCACCCACCCGCACCAGTCTCCTGAGGCTGAATGCCTCTTGGGATACTTCGGGGGATACTTCTTGATATCGGTTCATACATATCTTTGCAGGCGATGACTGTCCCGCCAAACAGACACATTCTTTGGCAGGCGATGATTGTTCCGCCAGGCGATGATTGTTCCGCCATCCGTAGTCGCAGGTATGAGGCTAAATGCCTCTTCGCACAGAGGTACCCCTTGTCACCGCCGGTGAAAAACAGCAGAGCCTTGCAAGAGCTGAGTACCCTTTTGTGCTTGTTTGAGGTTGTGCGTTCAAGCCAAAATCCCAAGCTTCTAAGTATGATCCCTAATCCGGCAGCCGTTTATGCTCAAGATATTAATATGAAATAAATTATTCTTGGCCAGTGTCAAAAATAAAAATTAAAAGCCTCGACACAACATGTGTTTCCAGAAGTATTGTAGCGAAAAGAAGGGGCTCTTTTTTTGCAGCGGTTTGGCCAATAATCTGCCGGGAAAAAGAAAAACAACTTTAACTTATTAGGTTCTTTAGATGGCAGAATTAAATTACACATAGGGTTTCCTGCAGCATATTCACCCCATGACATGTCACAATTTTCACAATCTAGCTGCCATGTTCATGCAAATCAAGGTGACTGATCACAAGTTGAGAAGAACCAGCAATGCTTTAACCGTTGGTCAACAAAAAAGTTTAGGCTTACGCACAAATCACAGACTGGCCGAAGAAAGAAACTGGCATTGCCTCATTCATATGCTTTCGGGCTCGGTTGCAACTGCTTCGAGGTTGCCTTTTTTAGCATTTCCAAGCACACAGTGCGATCATAACAGGTTGAACTGTGCAAATCTTTTCTTCAAGAATCGCATCAACATATTTCGGTGCTATCTTATAAGTATGCCGTCCTTGCTTTTCTGGTTTTGTAGCTTAACTCATCACAATAGTATTCCACCATATGAAGAAGCCTGGCGAAAGTAGGCGAGACACTGCATCGATCGATGCCTGTCCCTCCTTCTTGTTGGCAGCACATTTGCAGTTTGTTTTCTTCATGCACACTGGAACATTCAACAGTTGATTGCGATAGCTTGTCTTGCAAAAAGAATCTTCCGCAGTTACCCATTCAATTTTTTTTAAAGACATTAGATGTTTCAGCTCGTTACGAAACTGCATGCCATGCACCATATGCCCCGGAAGTAGGAGCAACGCGTCCGTATCCCTGATACGCGGGCTTCCTTGGTTGTTGCGCCCTCCAAAATAGCGCTTCTGCTCCTGCATTTGAGCTAGCCTGCATCAGCTGTTTCCCAAGTCGGAGCTCCATGGCTGTGGACCTCCGCAGAAGGCCACCAATTAGCCCAAGAGTTCGCCAATGAGCCGCAGGCGAGGTGGGAAAGCAGGTGCACTTTAGACTCAGACCACGCGGCGAGATCCAGTCCTAATCCGAAATTGCAAAGTCAAGCCTGAAACGAACCCCAGCAGTTTCAGGTGATGTTGTGCTGGTGCACGCTTCTTCAGATGGGAACGTCCGCAAAACACCAGCCTGGCGCCCAGTCGCATGCTTCATTGCGCTCCTCCTGGTTCTTGTTGTCAGCCGCCCTCGGACCGTTGGTTCTTGCGGAGCTGAGGCTTTGCAGCGCAGCCAAAGTCTGTGGCCAGCATGGAGGTGCCACGGGCTTCCAACGGCCTGTGTGCTGTCGCAATTGCTTGAGACCCGCCGGCAGCCAGGCTCAGAGCTCTTCTGAGGGTTGCGCATATAGGGTTTCTGTAGCTCGGAGCTGTCTGGCCATGAGATCGTTGCAGACACAGGACGCCCCGAAGCTTTCCTTCCACATCCAAGATGCACATGTTGATGGTCCGACTGTGACGCTGAATGAGCACCAGTTCACTTTCTCCACACACGGCTTCCAGATCTGGCCGAGATGGTATTCTAGCTCCCCTGAGACAGGCTCACTCGCCTTGTGTGGAGCTGGAGCCTTCGATTATGGCGGCATGGAGCACCAGTCTTTCATGCTCGCCGCCGGCCATGGTGGCAGCCTGGAGCTCTTTTTGAGCCGCGATGTGTTTGGGAATCAGATGAGTCCGGTCGGCATCAAATACGACGATGGAGCTCGTCAAGCTGCCAGCCGGACGTCCATGTGCACGGCGCAGCAGCTCCTGGAAATTCTGAAGGCCGAACCCGATTACCAGGACTTCCCATCCCGCTTCGATGAAGTTTTGCGAAAAGCTTTTGGTCAAACTGTCTACCTGGGCATCGAGTGTGCAAGCCCCAGGGAAATCGCCCAGCAATGCCGCAGTCTGTCAGTGGAACTGCTTTCTCCATGCCCTAGCCTAGATCGAACAGGTTCTGCTTTGTGACTGCTCGTCCTAAGGTTTGGGCAAGGGGACTGGCCTTGCGTGGCACTACGGTGTTGGAGTGGGAGTGTGCCCGTCGGACGCCAAGTGCTGGGAAGTGAAAGGCGAAGGGGAGCTAAAGGCCCAGCAGACGATCATGGGGCCCCGTGGCGTCGTGGCTGGTCCGAACATTCCGGGACAGTGCTGCTCTTAGTTGGAGGGGTTTCAGAGCGTCGTGTGGAAGAGCTCCATTCATTGTAGCAGTTTCATCGAGGTCTCGCAAGCTGCACGACTACGGAGAACAAAACGCAGGCATTGGTGGCTACGTGAACATGCGCTCCAGGACACGGAAATCGCCGCAGGAGATACAAGAGGAATGCAAGGCCTGGTGCCACGACAACCCCAAATACTCCGTTTCGAGTCACAACTGCCAGCACTTCGCCAGACACCTCTACGTCTTCCTGACCGGCCAGCGATTCCCTTTCCTTCTTGACACTGAGCGCAACCCCGTTTGGAGCTTGATTGGTTGGAAACGGCCTCAGGACAGCGCCGACTATGTGCCTCAATGGCCTCGACGCAGGTGAAGGGCACGCAGCCCAAATACAGGTGAGAAGCAGATGTACAAAGCAGCGGGTACTGGCTTCTTGCGGTCAGGACAGATGATGCCCAGCCAGTACTTTCTTGGCATGCTTGCACAAGAAAAGGGTGTCCTCCAGAAACATGACTCCACCAGAATTTCTAGATTCCATTCTAGATGTCCGCACATCTAGATCTCTGGGCTAAATGATAAATTGACATGTGTTATAGAGCCCTTCCTGCAAGAACCTAGAGAAGCAGTGGGTGAATGCAGAAAAAAGAAAAGCAAAACAGAGCCAGAGCCAGCCCCCAAGCCCTCAACCTGGACGACGAGCCCCTGGAGCCCGAACTGGGGCCGAGAGGCTGGTGGATGCTGGGGGGAAAGCCGTGAGCTAGGGCCTCTGCTTTAAAGTGTAAGGCAGTGTCAGGCTCCCCTCGACAAAAAAGCCAGCCCTGTACTGTCGTTTCTAGGTGGATTTCCCAGCGCAAGTTCAGATTCTCGAACTGCCGGAAGCCGACGTTTTCAGCGGGCCATTGATGCAGTCAAGAGCTTCTCGATTGTCGACGCAGGCTCGCATCAGCGCCCGCCAGTATCAGCGCCTTCGCCATGCTGACGTTTGTAGCGGCGGCCAACGAGAGTGCCTTGGCCGAAGCCTATATAAAGGCAGCGGGTTCAGTAGGGGCACATCTGGACATCTTGAAAAATCCCAAGCTTGGCAGCATCTTGTGGTTTGAGGCGTTGTAATGGGCAAGAGAGCACACGTCAAACCGCCCAGGCATCTTGAGCTGACCACGGCAATGGTGCCTCAGCCAGATTTGACTCGCAAAGGGGGGTCGCATGTCTTCCCCGGCGCGGCCAAGGACTTGACCTCCGCACTAAAGCTCTGTCTGTATCAGCCCCTCTTTTTGATCAGGCTGTGTACCTTAGAGGCGCGTAACTTAGAGGCGCGTGCCTTGGGTCGTCACTTCAAAATCGTTTCCACCCATCTTTGATTCTGCCACTTCGCGGAGCTGCTGGGCCTTCTGAGATCGCCTGTAGACTTGGGTAAAGCTCCTCTGAAGGATCTAGAGTGATACTGGAGACTGCAGCTGTTTTTCGAACTCTCCACACCGTCTCCACACAGAGATGATGAACGTATCGGACCAATGTAGGACTCTCGGACCATAATGCGGGAGGCATGTTCAGGCCTAAATCCTAAACCCAACTCTTGGAAAGAGAGCATCGTCACCCGAAAAACATCTTTGCATCCATAGCCTTGATCATCCTCTCCCCACTCCGATTTCAGACCCGATTATCGTCGATGACCAAACAAAAGAAGCCGTCTTGGTTCAATCACGAGCCGCAATCCCAACAGTTTGCTTTTCACGGCAGACGATCTCAAAGCCATGGGTAGTCATCATTCCACCCCAAATGGCAGCATCGACACGAACGCACTCGAGTGGGATGTGGACATGAACAACGTCAAGGCCACCGGCCTGGTGACCATCGAGATCATCGGGACAGGATGCCAGTCAGGCGAGACATGGACTGTCGGTAGCACAAGCGCGTCTGGAGCCCGGGTGCATTTTGTCGTGAATTCGGGCAGGCACGCGATGGTGCTTCTGACCGGCGGCTTCTACTCAACGAACCAACCGGGGAAGACATATGCTTATGTCCTCATCGAGCGCATAGTGGACCATCAAAAGTACAGGCTCATTCATAACATCAAGCAGTACACGGGCTGGAAATCGTGGGAGCTCTATGATTGCGGCATCACGATGGCCACTGCAGACAAGTTGGTCGATATCGCCAGGGAAGATCTTAAGCGCAGGTGGGCGTCTGATTTTCGCAACCCCATGCAGAATGGCGAGGAAAGCTTTTGCCTCTTCTACGCCATGAACGTGCTCCGCGCCCTGGGGGTCCTCAAGAATCTCAAGCCGGTGGACGCAGAGTTGTGGACTAAGGACCAGATGTCACAGATCATCAAATTTGTGGACCCTTCGTGGAAGTCGCCACCGGAGTGGCCTTGCGTGCTGATGTGAGCGAGGCCTCAGGAACCTGCCAGCCCGCAGCTCCCACCCGCTTCGCTGGTAGTTTTTTACCAGACGTTTGCACTGCTACGAGTAGCGCGCAAAACGTAATGTCATCGAGTCCACTTCTCCCGTTCCTGCTGCTGTTGGCTTTCTTTCGCATGTCACTTTTTTGATGGCGTTTGGGGCTGTTCACCTGAGCCCTAATTAAGCCCTACACCCTAAAATGCCCTACAAGCCCAAGAGCAAGTCGGCTGAAGCAACACCCGTTCCCCCCGAACCCTTCCGCCCCCTCCACGCCTGACGTTTAGGGTTTAACTTGCAGAACTAATGCATTGAATCTGCCTCAAGTTTCCGGAAGTTGCTTGCGCGATCTGCGTTCAGACCGTGAATTCGCATGGTTATGGCTTGTGTTTTTGCAGCACGCTTGTCTGTTCTGCCTGGGCGAAAGACACATGGTGCCGTGCATGGATGGTTGGTTCCCATGCCAAGGTTTCGCCAGCTCTTTCGCGAGGCCTCAGAGATCCGCTGCCTGCGTGTTAGAATGATTCAAGCTTTTCAGCCAGTAGCCAGTTTCGACCCCATAGTCTCTATTATTCTTCTTGTTATAGTATATTAAGTATTACTGAATCACTGAGTAGCAATGAATCCTACTGCCCCCTACCAGAGCCCTCGACCTGCAGGAGAGCGCAAGGCTGAAGGATGCCTCGTAGACCTCCGCGTCAAGGCCTGGCTTGGGCCCTTTTAAAGGTTCCTAAAGAAAGTGGAACAGTCTGTTCAGTATCCAGGATGTTTTGACAAGTATAAGTAGCAGCGAAGTGGTGAATCTCGTTGACTTCATTTTTTGTGTCAGTCTTGGATTCAATCCACGAAGGTTCCGTTCAGTACCTTTATAGACGTTGTTGCAGAATGCAGTTACTCCACGTCTTTGCTCCAAGTTGTTTTGTTCGTAGTGACGGGGAATCTTACTACGTCTTTCAGCAGAGACTGCTGAGTGCTGGCATGGCCTTCTGAAATTGGGTGCTTGACGCCCCACTCACCCCCGAAAGAATGACAAGCGCCCGCTAGTACATTGCACAGCTTTGTGTCACATCCCACCACCGGGTCAACGACCACTGCAACAGGCTTGGGTTTCAAGTCCTTGGCTTCGTAACTGTTCGCAAGTCTGCCTTGTACACACTCCCCGTACCGACCACATATGAGGGGATGTTACCTTATTCCAGCTTTGAAGGAAAAATTTTGTTGTGACAAAATTTAGCTTGCATGTGCAGCATGTCATTTACCGTCATGCTGTTTTTGGTGGTGATCGTATTTCGCTCTGCAGCCCTTTTCCCTTCCAGGTGACGGGCGCGAAATTCGTTTTCCTAGAGGCCCGCACTTGCTTTCTAGTAGGCCCGGAGGCTCCTGTAATCCGGTGTTGTAGGGCGTGACGACCTCCCTCACAGGGAGGTCAGATGGACTGGTCCTGCCGGACCCGCAGTAATGGAGCAGGAAGATCAGCCGTAGCCATTTTGGCTCAAGCCCTTTTCCCTTCCAGGTGACGGGCGCGAAATTCGTTTTCCTAGAGGCCCGTACTTGCTTTCTAGTAGGCCCGGAGGCTCCTGTAATCCGGTGTTGTAGGGCGTGACGACCTCCCTCACAGGGAGGTCAGATGGACTGGTCCTGCCGGGCCCGCAGTAATGGAGCAGGAAGATCAGCCGGCTGCCCCGCCGTTTCCTCCTGTACCGCCTGCCTCAGTGATTAGTGGGGTGGTTCCAACTGAGGCTCCGGGGTTTGCATTGCATGAAGATGTGTTGTCAGGGGCCGCTTCTTGGGCTTCGCGTGCAGAGGGCTCAGTGTCTCGGGCCCCTTCGTCTGTTGGAGATGATCCGGTGCACACTCTTGAAAGAGCTGCTGCCGCTTTCCGGTGTGCTGCCGACGGAACAGGTATGCCGCCATCAGAGCATGGGTCAGTCGTTGAGTCGTTGCCTGCCCAAGCAGTGTCTGAAGACTTGGCTTTAAGTGAGCTGCTTGGTCCTGAGAGCATGTGGCGGAATCAGGTCCGAGATTCTGAGCCGCTCGTTGTTTTGCAGCCTGCCGCTGATCCCTTGAAAGGTACTACTGTGGATGTTGAATCCACCTTCAGGAGTGCTTGTCAGATGCCTGCTGCAGTGAGCGACATCGAAGTTCTTACCCAGCCGTGGGACGAGGGAGTTTTCGGTTTCATTTTTGGGGATAAGGATATCTTGGATTTCCCTGCGAAGAGGGCCAGCAGGGTGTTTCTGCAAGACGAGGCTGAGGTCGTGTCTGGAGCCTCGGAGGCAGCTGCTAAGCGGACCAAGAAAATTTCGAGTGATGTTTCTTTCAGCAGAGTTGTTGAAAGCTAGAGCTGTCGTCGATTGGATGCAACAGCGTAGCGCCCAACTTATTATCGGGTTGGAGACATGGCTGCGCATGGTCCTGCAGTGGGGCCCCTGCCTCCTCGTGTCGCACTTGGAGGCCTGTGTGTCCCGCGATGATCAGATCGAGGTCTTAGGAGACATCATGAAAGGAAAAGCCCCGTCAACTGTCTTGAAGAGGGCCCGGGGCGTGAGCTTGCTTCATGACTTTGTAAGGGACAAAGGAGTCTCGTTCCCTTGCTCAGAGCCAGACGTGTATGAGTTCTTGAAGTGCTTGCAGCGGGATGGGGCTCCACCTAGCCGCCTGTCTTCAACCATGGAGGTGCTGAACTTCACGCTGCATGTCGTAGGGGTTTCGGAGCTCTTGTCGATTTGCAATAGTCGCCGTTGCAAGGGTATTTGCACCTCAGAGTTTTTCAAGGAATCCAAGCAAGCTCCAGCTCTTTCTGTGCAGCAGCTATACACGCTCCACACTGTTCTGGAGTCGCACGCCGATGTGTGGTGCAGAGCCTTTGCAGGAGCCGCGTTGGTGTGTGCATACAGCAGGTGCCGTTGGAGTGATGTGCAGCACACAGAGAGTATAATCTGGGATGAGGTTTCGGAGTCCGGGCTGTGTTATATCGAATTGAAAATTGGTGTGCATAAGACCTGCCGGCTGCAGAGCAAGCGTCACAAGTTCTTGCATGCGGTGGCTCCATCACTTGGACTCAGGCCTTACGGCGAGCTTTGGAGGGCTTGCAGGATGGATCTTGGGATTGAGAGTTCAGGAAAGTGCCCTTTCATGCCAGCTCCAGATGCGCACGGAAGGCCCACAGTAAGAGCCCTCGACACTGATGAGGCCACGGCTTGGCTAAGGATGCTGCTAGATGCAGAGGGGGACGATGAAGGCTACGATCATCTCTTGGGCAGCAAAGCGGGGAGTTGATCCCCCAACATTACAGCGCCTTGGATATCACGCTGCAGGGGGCATGGATCTTGTGTACAGCCGAGATGCACAGGCTCCCTTACTGATGGTGGTAGAGCGCTTGCTGAAGGAGGTTAGGGATGGCATCTTCCGCCCTGATGATACAAGGAGTGGACGGCTTGTGGCAGAGAGCTCGCAGCCCTTGGTGAGCCAAGTGCTGGCAAAAAGCAGGCTTTTAGAATTAGGCGTTGTAAGTCTCCCCATTTGCTATTATTGCTGTTCTGTCCTGGACGGGTGCCGTTGGGCAAAGCATTCTGATTGGACTCTTGTGCCGCCAAGCAATGGATTAAAACTTGGGCTCTGCAGTTGCATGCGTTGTACAGGGCGTAGCGCCACGGCGCATTACGATGGAGCGTATTACCTAGAAGAGGCCGTGCACAGGCAGACCAGCAATAGCAAAACGCGGAGCTTTCCATGGAGGGGCATTGCAAGGGCCAATCGAGAATTGCACAACACTTTACACGGGCTTAGAGTGGGCGTACTTGAATGGGCTGATCAGCGGGGCCACTGTGCTTAAATTTAGGTTTCAGTCGGCCGATTCCCATTAACCTAAGCTTCGGCAAGCAGAACGTACAGTGAATCCACACGCCCAACCTTAACTGCGTAGTGGGCCCACTGGGCACCTTGTAATACTTTGGAGGCCCCTTCACAACGGCCACCACAATCCTGACAAGTTCCGGACCCGGAAGTGGGCTTGTTGGAAGCACTACAGTGAACCTCGCCGCCTGCTTCAGAAACTTCGATTATGTCTTGGCCTGCTCCGAACGCAGTCATGACTACCCGAGCTATTGCAAGCATTGCCAAGATCCGTCGTCGCACGAAATCTGTGGGAAACCCATAGGAAACCCCAGGAAACCATGGGAAACCAGACCGGAACCCTAAAAGGGAACAGATTCACTTTTGAGGAGCATGTCTATCTAGAATTCATGGGAAACCAAAGCAGACCACAACAAAGGTGTGGAAAACGGTCGGAAACCTGGAGGAAACCGCAGGAAACCCATGGGAAACCCATAGGAAACCACGGGAAACCATCGGAAACCAGACCGGAAACCATCGGAAACCCCTATGAGGGGACAGATTCACCCTTTGACGGCAGCACTCCACACTTCATCATCCCAGCCAATCGCAGTATTATACTTCCACTCGTGCCCAAAGGGTGAACAAGTTCCTTCCGGACCTGTGTCAGCAAGACAAGAATGCTTTCACATTGCTGATAAACCTAATTGAAGTCCTTATGTAACCGAGGTCTCACGTGCAAACTTCTGTCGGCTTCGCTGTACATATATTAGTTTATACTAATATGGCTAATATACTACTATGTACAGTCATGTACAGCATTGACAGCAAAGGATGAGCCTGCCGAAACCTAATGTATGTTAGTCTCCACGACAAAGGGCCAAGAAAAGCTTTTCAAGTGCAAGTGTCGCGAACATCTGCTGGGGCTTGAACCAACCGCGCAGGCCCCGAAGTCATCATCACACGTGAGCAACGGCCTCCCGACAACCCTTGCACGGCTCGCCGGCGTGCCACAACCCTTGAGCCTCTCAACAATAGCCGGGCCGGCTCACTCGGCCTTACCATTTGAGTGGGACACCTGCGTGTTGCGCAGCATGTCGCCGACGACAACAAGGTCGGCCCCAGACCTCAATGTAATGAATGCAATGAGAAAACCTTGTGAAAGCTCCAAACATTGTGGGCCCACACCTTCTTCTCGATTGCCTTGGAAATATATGCCTGACGCTGGACACGTCCAATCGCCGAGCGGCCACAGCCAGGGCGGCGGACTCAACGAACCGCTGCTGAAGCAAACTCAGATTCTGAAGCGCCTTCCACGGGCCCACTTCTGGGTCCGGAAATTGTCAGGATTTTGGTGACTGCTGCGCAGGGGCCTCCAGAGTTGCTGCAGCATCCTGCAGCGAATCCTGCACTTGGCAAGAACATATGCCGCAATTTGATTTTTTGAACCGAAGATGTGTTCAAGACAAGCAGTGACTGGGTGCTACATGCGGCTACATTTTGGAGTTATCCAGCTGCATCTTGCTGACCAACTGGTAACATTGGACGGTATTCCTTGATCCGCGTCCAGATTTTTGCGATTCCGACAACGAGCTCGAAAGTGGTTCCCCACGAACAAATGCGGCCCCAAATATGGGGCCGTTTTCTGAACCTGCGGGAATTGTGCCAGTATTAGATGGCTCCAAAAACGGGTCCGAATTCTGGACCCGTTTTTGGCCCCGCTCTTTTCCCGGAACTTTGCCCCTTTATTGAATTCTCAATTCACAAAGAACTTCAAATAACGGCCGCCAACAGGTGTTGTGAAAGTCACAACTTCTCCTCTTTTTAAGCAGCCACAACAGCGACTACAGCTTGAGCATCTTGATCTGCTGCAGATTCTGAGGCAACGACAGCACCGATATGGTGTAGCTGAGCTGTGAAAATCAACAAACTAAAGAAGATCTCCCGGCACTCTGGAGGCCCCTTCACAACGGCCACCACAATCCTGACAAGTTCCGGACCCGGAAGTGGGCTTTTTGGAAGCACTACAGAATCTGAACCTCGCCGCCTGCTTCAGAAACTTCGATTATGTCTTGGCCTGCTCCGAACGCAGTCATGACTACCCGAGCTATTGCAAGCGTTGCCAAGATCCGTCGTCGCACGAAATCTGTGGGAAACCCATAGGAAACCCCAGGAAACCATGGGAAACCAGACCGGAAACCTTCAGAAACCCCAAAAGGGAACAGATTCACTTTTGAGGAGCATGTCTATCTAGAATTCATGGGAAACCAAAGCAGACCACAACAAAGGTGTGGAAAACGGTCGGAAACGTGGAGGAAACCGCAGGAAACCCATGGGAAACCCATAGGAAACCACGGGAAACCATCGGAAACCAGACCGGAAACCATCGGAAACCCCTATGGGGGGACAGATTCACCCTTTGAGCATTTGCAAAAGGTTAATGCAAAGGGAAGGGGGTGAACTGCACCGTCGGCAGCACTCCACACTTCATCATCCCAGCCAGTCGCAGTATTATACTTCCACTCGTGCCCAAAGGGTGAACAAGTTCCTTCCGGACCTGTGTCAGCAAGACAAGAATGCTTTCACATTGCTGATAAACCTAATTGAAGTCCTTATGTAACCGAGGTCTCACGTGCAAACTTCTGTCGGCTTCGCTGTACATATATTAGTTTATACTAATATGGCTAATATACTACTATGTACAGTCATGTACAGCATTGACAGCAAAGGATGAGCCTGCCGAAACCTAATGTATGTTAGTCTCCACGACAAAGGGCCAAGAAAAGCTTTTCAAGTGCAAGTGTCGCGAACATCTGCTGGGGCTTGAACCAACCGCGCAGGCCCCGAAGTCATCATCACACGTGAGCAACGGCCTCCCGACAACCCTTGCACGGCTCGCCGGCGTGCCACAACCCTTGAGCCTCTCAACAATAGCCGGGCCGGCTCACTCGGCCTTACCATTTGAGCGGGACACCTGCGTGTTGCGCAGCATGTCGCCGACGACAACAAGGTCGGCCCCAGACCTCAATGTAATGAATGCAATGAGAAAACCTTGTGAAAGCTCCAAACATTGTGGGCCCACACCTTCTTCTCGATTGCCTTGGAAATATATGCCTGACGCTGGACACGTCCAATCGCCGAGCGGCCACAGCCAGGGCGGCGGACTCAACGAACCGCTGCTGAGGCAAACTCAGATTCTGAAGCGCCTTCCACGGGCCCACTTCTGGGTCCGGAAATTGTCAGGATTTTGGTGACTGCTGCGCAGGGGCCTCCAGAGTACTCTTTGGGGAAGCTGGGCTGGACCGTTGGGAAATTCTCGATTGGCCCTTGCAATGCCCATCCATGGGAAGCTGGGTCTGGTTGGCCTGCCGAGTTTTGCTGTAGCTGGTCTGCTTGTACGCGGCCCCTTTGTTACATTGCATCCGCCGGTATCTTCGCAAAACCCACATGTCGGGAAACTGGATTTCTCCAGCATGGCGCCTTGGCCCTGCCGGTGCGCGTGACTTTCCTCCATTCCGCCCGGATGTAAGCAAGGACGATCATGCTTCTGTGCAGCTGGTTGCCGCTTCGGAGAAGGCCACCTCAGAGACGCTACATTCAGAAGGTCGAACGATCCCTGCTGGCTAAGTCTGCAAGTCGCGACTTGTTTCACCCATTAGGATCTTGTACAGTGCTTCATTCATTCTTGTTTATATTTACTTCTTACAGGGACCGAGTGCTACAGCCGTAGTCGACGAGGCCCGCCCACGCCAAAAAAAAAACAGTTTATGGTTCATGGCACTGGGGGCTGCCCTCAAGACACGCCCGAAGTCCACGGAGTGGCCCCATCACACTAGCAAGGCCTTCGATAAGCTGCTGTTGCCCACTCTTGGCCTGGTAGCTGCGAAGGATCTCGTGCTGTTCTGCAAAGTCATCCTCCTCCTCAGGCGGGACACAGTTGAATAGCGTCAACCCCGGGCACCAGGCGGTCAGGCGGGGTGTCGACGGCGTCCAGCAATGCAGCTGCTCTCTCAGGAGCCTTGGGAATGGAGGTGGCGCAGCTTTGGCTACGAAGCTCGGCTGTCAGCCAGGATCCTCTTAAGTCGGTGCGCCATCCCCCGGGTCGGACAAGGCAAATCCATCTGTATCATAGAGGGCACGCGGCAGACCGGTGGTGGTAACCGGCGGGAGAAGGGCATCAGGTAGATTGGATTTATGCAGTAGCGTCGACACAAAGTGTTGGAGCCGCCCCAGCAACATCGTGTCTACTAAAACATCCGATTGCACATTTGCTTCTCTTGTCATGCCAGTCTGTCCTTTGTGGATTGCCATTTCATCGGAAAGATTAAGACACAGAAATTTGCATTGTTTCTCCGGGTGGGTTGGATCGGTTTGTCTTGCACGCACGTCTTCGTGCATCCTGCATGGATTCTTCCGAACCTGTGTTTTAGAGAGCATGCACCAAGACAAGAATGCTTTCACATTGCGATGAATTAAAGTTCTGAGGAACTGAGATCTTACGTGCAAACTTCTGTCGGAGATTTTGGACTTTGTATCCAGCCGTGAAGAAAGGGTTTTGAGAGGGCAGACTAATATTCGACCAACGGAACAAGAATGGTAGAGCTGGATTTGGTTCTCCCTCCGACTGCAAGACTCTCTGCTGCTCCGGACCGGCTGCGAAGTTGGTCTCATGGACTGAACGGCTTCAGTGGGCAAAGCCAACTTGCTGCAGTCTTTGTTGCTTGGCTGCGCCTTCCGTTTCACAATGTGTCTATGTTTGTGATTGTCGGGACTGAGTACAGTTGTAGCCGTCAACGAAGCCCATCCACGCCAAAAGAACGAGCACACACTGTGCCAATACTACTTCTCGAAGAACTGCAAACATCGGAAAGATTCGTTCTAAGTGGTGTTGTGATTGGCTAGCTAGCGCAAGAAAAGGGGAATGGATCTGAGAGATTGTCCGACGACCGGAACGAAAGACGGTCGGAAACCTTGACTCGGATTTTTTCTTGGATTCCAGGCCTCGAGTTGTCTCCTTGTGTTGTTAAGTTCTGCGGTTTGATCAAGTGCAGCAGCCGACAAGGCCGCTGGTTTTTTGATGTCTCTTGTCAGGGTTTCAGGGAGTGTGTTGGCATTCTGCAGTGGGACATGTGTTGCGGACACGGGCTCCACTTCCAGAAAACTGACCTCTTCCTGCTTCAAGGGTAAGAGCGCTTCCATTGCGGTGGTTTCAAATTCTACGGATGCAAAAACAGTTTTATGTTTTTGCCATGATAGTGACCTAGCGTCGTTACACTTTCTACTTTCTATATTGGCACACATGGAGATGTGCAGTCACACATGTCATTTTTGTGATCACTGTGCAGTACGAGGGTGTAATGGAGTGGACCCTCCGCTTCCTGTTGTTTGCCCGCCCCCCCTCCTCTCTTGTTTCACGCTCCCCCCCACACTGGGCCCTCCCCTTCCTTCTTTTTTCACCCCCTTCATTTGTTTCACGCGCCCCCCCTACTTGCTGCAACCTGGCTTCAGCTGCTAAATTAACTATTCGCCCATTCAAACCTCTGGCGGAGAGAACAGTGCCGTCGATATTTGGCGGAACAGTCTGGAAATGCTTGGGGAAAGCAATACGCCCGTGGGACATTAGAAGTGTTTTGCAAATTTACCGACTTCATCTTCCATCAACATCATTTCTATAACGTCTGCAGCATACACGTCGGGTGCAACACGCATGCCGCATTCAGATTTGTTGTTCTCACGGCATGTAAATTGTAAACCCGCAAACAGCCGAGGCATTTCCTGAAATACATCATTATTTCAAGTGTCTTGCCGGTACGAATACAATTAGTAATCGTTAGTAATTGAGTTGAAAAGATCGGGCTTTCATCTTCGATGTGACTGATGTGACATGTAGCTGTTTACAGTGTCGAACTGGGTCTTTGGTGTCTCCATGTGAGCAGTTTACACATGGTATTATTATGTATTGGTTGACGAGAGCATTTTCAGTCTTCGTGACAGCAGCAAAAAATTCCAGTTCAAAAGCACAGCGATCCAAAGTGGCTCCAGGAGCCACAAACAGCAACTGTGTGCTTGTGGCAGTGATTGAAACCTTCGAGAAGAGATCAGTTTCCGTGTTTGCACATAACACAGCTTCGAGTTCCCAATCCATTGAACATTGTCTGCTTCGCCTGACGGTCCGACATCCTCGTAGCATCTGCGGCCGCGGCTAACATGAAGTGAGAGCTTTGCAGGCATTAGCCGTTGGCAGTCTTGCGCATGTCTTAGATCGTTTGTTCTTTGTGATCAGCTCCAGTCTCGTGGTACTTGCAGCACGCATTCACGAATGTCTGCGTCGGGTCATGTACCCATACCCTGCTGTGCTACCCTCAAGATCGAGTACCCTGCAAGCGGCGACAATCCGGATGAGAAGCAGCTGCAAGAGTGGTTGCAAGAATTGGACTTACAACCACGAAGCATCACGATTCCGCCCTCCATTTCGAAGCGAAACGGGAAGAAACAGGCTACAACAAGAGAGTCGAAAATTGCGGCCTTCGTGGTTTTCGCCTCCAAGGCAGTTGCGGAGGCTGCTTTCAAACGCTTGAATGATTTGCTTTGTGACCAGCACAAAGCGAACTTGCTCCTCAGTCGTTTGAAAACGGCATGGATGAAGGTGAACTGGCCCGACTGCAAGCAGTGCGGACGCCGGAAAGTTCCGATCTCATTGGATCCTTGCCTTCCACCCGGAGATGTCCAGCCAGCGCCGGCTGCATCGACGGATGCAGTCGCAGCGATTTTGGAGCAGCTGAGGTCGGTAGTGAGCAAGCTTCCAGATGCATCTTTGCATCTTGGCTTCACTAAGTATTGTCACATGATATGCAGTGTCGCCGCCCCCCTTGATCTGGCCAAGTCGGGTTTCGTGCATGTAACATCAGTCATGTTTTGTTTGTAATCAGTGCCCCACTTTGAGAGTAGCTGCATAGCTGCGAATGCCTGCTTAGCAGAGTGGGGCCTTGCCTGAGGCAATGTGACTGGACCGCTGAAACGCAAGCAGAGCTGCAGAGGGAGTTGGAGGAGGTCATCAACCACTTCGAACTCGCTGGTAACATCCGTGGCAGATTCAAGTTTCGGTCGATGCTGACCTGGGGAAGGATTTTGGCCATGCTCCAGGGATGTGAACTGTTCCAGAGTGAACTCTCGATGATCAGTCGAGAACTATCCCTGCGATTGGGCATCTATGAGCCCAGAGTGCTTGTGATTTCTCCATCTCAGTTGCAAGGTTTTCCGAAGATAAAATTCGAGATTGACGCTATCCAGTCTTGCATGGGGCAAAGCAACTGTCACGTTGCACACCGCTTGCACCACGCGGAGATGCTCGTAATGGAGTTTAACTTCGACATGATCCATGTCATAGGACATCAAGCCGATGAGCAGTTGCAAGTCTCCGACGACGGGGATGTGAGCCCGGAAGTCTTTTGCAGAGTCTTCAGCTCCTTGCCGCCACGGTCCGACGTCATGCCGAGCATCTTCTTGAATTTCTGCGAGTCTGAATGCGAAGGCAAAGCATTGTGGCATCAGCAGCTTTTCTCATGCATCATCTTCCACGAGATGGCTGTGTACGACAAGGATGCTGCGCAAATTGCGCAGGATTTCTACGGACACCTCAGGAAAAAAGGAGGGACTCAAGTGTCTTCACTGCAAGAAGCATTTCTGCAGGTGCAGGGTGAGGGAGCAGAGGGGTTGGGGATGCTGCCCGACCCGACGCCGGTGTCCAAGATCCTCGACTCGCACAAGTCCGTGGGCCCAGGACGTGTGTTGTGCCGGATGGCACTTCTCTGCATATGCGTTGTTGTTGTCCGGCTCCTATGGGATCGAGAGAGTGCTCTCGAAGGCTGCCCGAAGCATTTGGGTTCCGGCATCTGCTTCGATCTGTTGCCACAAAAAGAAAGCATTGTGGATTTATCTGCCGACTTTCTCTTGCAAGACTTCGGAGTTCATGCCGTCGATGCGAAGGCGCTCATGACCGCAACCCAGGAGAAGTGGCTGAGACCAAAAGGGCTACAGAGGTGGGAGTGGACAGCACAGCTGGCACCGCGAGGAACGATGGAAAGCTCCGAACAGTATTTTCGAAAGCTTGGTTTCATGGATCCGATCTTGCCTCCCATCCGTGCCGAGCGATACAAGCACGTTTTGATTCTTGGCGCCACGCTTGCTGCTGTGAAAAGACGCATCGAATTTCTGGGGGACCTCAGTTTGGGCAACTGGTCGTTCGAGAGTGTCGTCATGATGGGAAGCACGCGAGCATTGAATCACGACAGCGAAACTGTCGAAGGCTTTCAGTCTGTTTGTGGTGACTCCAAGAAGTGCCGGCGCAACATTTCGCAGCCCTCTTACATGCTCAATTGCACCGACGAGGCATGCATGATGCAGCTGCTCTGGGAGAACATGAATCTGACGCCGGCTCTGCGTGACCTACCTTGCACCTTCGTTAGGGGACGCCCAATCGGTGAAACGAAAAGAGCCCCTGCATTAAAGGACACGGTTCTGACATGGTTGGAGACAGAACCCTTCAGGGGCAGCATCTTGGCGATTTCCACTCAGCCGCATGTACAAACGCAGCACTACAACTTGATGCTGCAGCTACAGGGCTGGGACTTGACAACCGTCGGTCCTGGGACAAGTAGCGCGTTTTGGAACAAGTCTTCCAGCCAATTCTATGATGCTGCAGCGCGGCTGATTTTTGCGCTAAGCCGATTTCTGGCAAAATGAGTCCTGTGACCATGCACTGCCGCAGTCTCACGAGCAAGTTGTCCCGCACGTAGACTAATTCCAAGGCGAATTCTTGCAGGGTGTGAGGGCTTGATGCTGCCAAGCCACTGGGCATGAAGGTGCATGTAGCAATACAGAATAGGCTGATATGCAATCTGGGCCTCTTCAAGCGAGGCTATTTGTCAACTCCCGAGAGGTTTGGACTTAGGCATGCCCTGCGAGGCCCTGGTCAGGAATTCAACATGCAGCTTGTCTGCCACCAAAACACCGCAGCTTATCTGCCACGTGCATGAGATTTCTCCCGCAGTCGCGCAAGAAAGGCTAGCAATGACGATGATTGTCGTCATGATGGTCATGATGAAGATGAAGATGTTGATATTCACGGCGCTGATCTGAAGCGCTGTAGCTGTGGCTGTTTATGGCTGTTGTTGGGGTCGTTGCCATCTTTTCTTCTGTCTTTTTTTTGTTGTTGCTGCTTCTGTGGGTGGTGGTGGTGGTGGTGGTGGTGGTGGTGGTCGTGGTGTTGGTCTGAGTGCTGTTGCTTGTGCTGGTGTCGATTCTGCTATTGTTGGTGTTTTTGTGGTTGCTTCTTGTTGTTATTGTTGTGTTGTTGTTGATGATGATGAGAGCTGCTATCGTTGTCGCTCGGCTGACGTCTTCTCCATTCTGAACTGTTATGCATGTCTTGTGGCTGACGCTGTTTGGACGATGCCCATAACAGCATGCGCTTTGGCAGTGAGGGGCTTCCCAGACGACGGCTTCCCAGAGCGTTCGTGCTCAAGCAATACGCCGAAGTGAGCTTACAGTGTTTACAGTACCAGAAGGCAGCGGCCCATGCAGCTGGTCAGTTCTTTCTTCGTGATCCTCAGCACGGTTCCCAGGGTCGGTGCTGATGAATCCTGCGCCGCCCCGCAGGCAGTCCCTGTGTGGAATGTTTGCGCCTTCGGGCGCACTGGGAGTGGCAAGAGTACGACAGGCAATGTCTTACGAAGCAATTCTTCCCAGGAAGACGTGTTTCGGGCCTCAGATAGTTTCTCATCGGTGACAGACACCGTGCAAGCTGCAACTTGGGAGCGCTTTGGTGTTCGCTACTTGTATGTAGATACCCCTGGCGTATTTGACACTTTCGTCAGCCATGCGGATGTGATCAAGGAGCTCTCCAAAGTGCCCATGTTTGCAACGGCAGGCTGCCACGTCCTTTTGCTCATGTTAAGCCCACAGAACAGGTTCACAAAGGAGGAGCAAGCGGCTGTTAACGGGATATTGGCACTCTTAGGTGGCTTGGAGAAAGTGCAGTCTCACCTTCTCTTGGCACTGAGCCAGGGACACGACTGGCCTCTCGAAAGGGTGTGGGCGGCAGCCAAGTCTAGTCGTCAGCACGAGCTTCAATCCCTGCTGCAGCTTCGGTGGGATTTCACTGTGAGCATGAACATATACAATGAAAGCACCCGTGAGCAAAGTGCCGGAGCAGTTCACAATGCTATCTCGAGATTGGTGTGCGCAAACGGTGAACGTCCGTACACGAATGAGTGGCTCGGATTGCACTTACATCCGATCCCTGAGCCGTAGAAATCACGAACCCAAACCAGAATGTGAGCAGAATTTGATCTCTCTGTTGCCGATATCGTGCACATGCTTTCGCTCTGCCTGCTGCAGGGCCCAGTCCATGCCTGCATACCACGGGCCCGACAGTTTCATTGAAATGTTGCTTCTGCGAAACGTCGATGTCCGGCAGGTCCGGTTCGCTTTGGCTTCCTGCTGTCGGGTTTGTGGTTGAGTGCTTGAGGTTGTTTGCTTCGGAAATCAAATCAGCATGTGGGGTTGGTGGCTTGGTTTCTAAGCTTTGAGTCTGTTTCGAACTCTTGTTCATGATCGATGTTAGACATGCACGCAATAATTCTTAGTTTCGCTACACATGAGCAGTTTTTTATAGCAGATCGTCCAGTGCAGAGGTACTTGGAGACGGCTTCCTCACGCTTGGAAGAGATCTTGGAAGGTCTTGACCCAGCAGCCGCAGGGGAGAAGAAAGCCCGCCAGCAAGAAGCCAAGATGCAGGAGCAGATTCGACGAGCGCAAGAAGCTCAGCGAAAGAAGGTGGCTTTGCTGGAGGCACGGCTCCGAGAGAGCGAAAGGAGCCGCAAGGAGCAGCTTGTGTGGCGGATTTGGCACTGGAGCGCAAGGCCGGGGCAGATAACTCCAATCTTCAACATTCGACGTCCTGACTCCCTCGCTGTCTTGCGGGAGCTTGGGGACGGCAATGTGCTGCAATCGGTTGGCAAGGTCTGTACTGTGGAAGACTACAGCACAGGCAGCGGCAGGACCAAGGTCAGGGTAGACAAGATTTGGGGAACAGGCACAGATCAGTACGAGGCCAAGCTATATGTGTTGAGGTGAAGTACTCCTACGCACAAGGGGTGATGCTGCCAGTGAACCGCTGCAGTGCATGCCTTGCCCGTGTTTGGGCCACGAATTCATGATTTTGGCGTCTCTTGTACAGCAGACCCGAGTTCCACAGACCGCAGCTTGCCTGCCACCGTGCATGGAATCTGTTTCGCAGAACCGCAAAATCAGAGCTGACTTGACAGTGTAACGTGGTGTGCATGTGTGATATATTGCCGTTGGGAGCGCCTTCGCAGCCAGGCGTCGAACGCGACTGTCTTGGGAATTTGCATCGGCGCACAACTGGGCCCAAATCGAAGCCTGCCACCTGTGCTCTTCGACGTCTCTCTGCCAGTTTGGCTGAGCTCACGGAGAGCTTTCGGCACATTTCGGCACCATGGCAGCGGGCAAGTCTTGGTTTAGGCGTGTGCTCTTCCTCCTTCGTGGTGTGATGGCCATGGCGAAGGACGTCATAAATCTATTGAGTGTCGGCCGGACAGGGCATGGCAAGTCGGACACACTCAATGTCATGGCCGATCGGGACATCTTTGAAGTAGGACATAACTTCGATAGCCAGACAGCAACTTCGGCTGTCAAGTCTTTTGAGCAGGATGGGTATCGGTTCAACGCTTGCGACACTCCAGGACTGTACGACACAGGGGTGGGTCTCAACGACACCCTCAAAGAGCTGACAAATGTTGCCTTCCTTCGCCCGGAAGGCTTCCATGTCGTTCTGCTGCAGCTGGACGACGGCCGGTTCACGCAGGAATCTGAACTGACCTTGGCTTTCATCGAGAAGACTGCTGGCTTCGAGGCAACTCGGGTGCAGGAAAGTACTAATGCATTGCATTAAGGATTCAAGCTGCATGCATCCTGCGGTTGACGCCAGGTCTACAAGTACATGATTCTCACCATCAAGAACGGTCAGAAGATGAGCACGGAACAGTGGGTAGAGAAAGCCCTCAGCGGTCCGAAGAAGCTTGCAGAGCTTGTGAAGAAAGTAGAGAGTCGTGTCGTTCCGATCGACACCAGCTCACCTGAGCAACGCCAGCGTAGCGGGAAGGCTCTGAGGGCAGAGGTGATACGTCTGACAAAGGAACACCGCTTCCGCACCTACACCAACGAGCACTTCACGGAAGCTGGGAAGCATTTGAAGAGCATCATGCAGGCCGTCGATCCGGAAACGAAAGCCAAGCACGAGTGGGAGCAGTGGTGGGCTGCCATGAAGGTGCGATTGGAACAGGAGAAGACTTGATCAGCTTGTTTGTTCGTAGAGCAGTGACTCCAGTCACTAGTACACCTCAGGCGACTACAATCTCGATGGAAAGTGTATGATGAATGACTGACTTGCTCGCGCAGGAGAAGGAGGCTGCAATCCAGGCTGGATCCGATGCTGCCGAGAAGCTGCGAGTGGAGCACGAGTCGTGCCCCAGTTGCAAGCAGGAACGTCAGGGACCTGGGCCAGCTACTTGGGGCTTGTTTCAACTGTGCAGTGGGTTTATCAGGTCTGCAGTTTAGGGCTAAGGTTGGTGTTGTCTGTAATCATCTCCTCGGCACAAGTTGAGACTTGGATGAGCTAGCAATGTTGTATTATGCCGTCGGCCACAAACCCCAAAAGGCCGCCCCCATTTGCGCACCAGAAGCCCTCTTTCTACCCATGGTGACCTTCGCATCGTGCAAACGGTCCTACACCGTCCCTTTGTACAGGAAGATGGCGGACATGGAACGCCGTCTGGAAGAGGCGAAGCAGCAGCAACAGGCCCGGCCCTCGTCATCGGAATGTCGCGTTGCAGCACGAGTGGGAGCTTATGCTGTTGTGGTTCTGGCCATATCTGACTGCCGCATATTCATTCCAGGCCTCTTTAGCGTGTTGGTGTGATAAAGACGGTGACTGTAACTATGAAGATGAAGATGGTGATGGTGGTGTTGATGACGAGTATGAAGAATGCGAATCAAAACATGCTGTTGGTGATCCTCATGCTAGGCGTGACCGTTGCGGCTGTGATAACGACCAAGATGAATGGATGAGATTGGTGGTGTAGTGAGTACGATGGGAAGTACTCTTAGTTGTGCTGATGACGACGATCGTGCCTACGGCAATGATGGCAACTTTGGATTTTCGATGATGATGACAATGATTCTCACGGCGATGTTCGTTTGTGATGTTAAACGTGTCGTGGGTGTTCTTCAGGTTACCTGCTCGACATTGGTTTGCTTTTCATCCAGTGTTTTGTAGAGCCCAAGTGCAATGGTGCAGGCGTGGGCTGCACGTCACTTCCAGGGAGGTGCTGAGTCTGGTGGTGGGTTCGATCTTCCTGGCCTCGGCAGTGGTGGTGGGTTCGATCTTCTTGGCCTCGGCATTGCAGGAGCGGCCATGTTTGGTGCAGCAACAGGATGCCAAATTTCGTAGGTCGCACGGGGCTTGAGGGATGCATGTTCGCTTCACCTGAAGCCACGAATTCGTGGATGAACTTTACGATTCTATCCAGCTGCGTTGCAGCCATTCATGTTATGCAGAAATCCTGCAGCAAGGCACGATGCAAGTTGACAGCGCTTGCAGAACAAAGGGGTACGACGATGCACCCTAAACTGGTGATCGCCCAAGTTCGGGCCTCAAAGTTTGAGGGCAGAAGGTAAGGTGTTAAGGCAAGAGCTTGATCTCACCATGACGTTCCTTCGTTGGCTCACACCGGGGTTTGGGTCCGGTAGCATGCCTGGTTATGCTGTGTTATTCTCATCACAAAACAGGGCAGTGCACCACCATGAAGCCGGAAGCCCTGAACTCTGAACCCGTTCAATCTTGAAGCAAGCCGAAACTCCAGAGCATGACCCAGCCCCGGTGCCTCGGGTCTGGTCGAGTATGCCTGCAACATTCTCCGAAGTTCCTTCAGAACTCTTGCGCATGTCTGGCGCCAGTGATGTCGCAGCAGAAGCGCAGGATGGGCTCGTGGCGAGGCGCTGCGGTGTTTTCTTACCTTTGGTTAGTAGGGAGTGGAGGAATGGGGTAGAATTATAACTACTATTCTTCCATTCCCTACTATCCGAAGGTGAGTTTTGTTCAGAGGGATATACAACGGCTGCAGTTGTTTGGCCGTCAGAGGTGTCGGAAGCTCCGTGCTCCGGACCTTGAGTTTGTTGACGGCAGCGGTGCAGAAGAGCACAGACCTAAAGCCATCAACCGCGGAACGGAAACTTGACAAAGCTTTGGGGTTCAGCCTGTCTCCCCCGCTGTGGTTTAGGGTTTGGTGCGTTTCGGGGTTCAGAGCTTGCCCCAGGAGCCGAAAACAGCATGCGGCTGCTGGGCGAGCGGTTCGAGTGCTCGTGCGAAAATTTCTGTGCGCACAATCGCTTGGGTTTCGTTCGGCTTCAACTTCAGGATGCAGAGTTTATGAAACAGAGTGGTTAAGGCTCTGGTATGAAAGCGTTTTGGGAGCCGAGAGTTGGGCAATCTGTTGATGGAGTTTAATGCAAAGCTGTGCCCGAAGGTCACCATGGTCTGACCCCGAGCGTGAACCTCGACGTCTGAATCCTACCCGTTACCCACCTCCACATCCCTACACCCTAAAGCCTTAATCCCAAGACACGCCGCGATGACACATCCCTGGATTCGAGGGCCAGTTTGGTGTGAAGTGCGTAGCACGTTGTTCATGCTGGTGAAGGTACCCCGAGAACATCTTTGTCTTTGGTTCTTGGCAGCTGAGTTATTCTCTGCACGCACTCTACTGCCTCGTTACATTGGCCTCTGGCCGTTGTGTGGTCCTGAAAAAGGTCTTGTCTTGCAGTGATGTATCGTGCCTGTCATCACTCAGCGAAAACGAGTAGAAATCGCTGGCATTTCTGTGGGGGGAAAGAACTCTGCTCCGCACATTTCGTGGTGTGACATTTCCCATGGCTACTGCCGAGAATCCTCCCGCCCCATTCTTTAGTTCTCGAGCCTGAACCCTAAGCCCTAAACCCTAAGCCCTTGTCCATGTGCCTCTGTTGCGTTCCTCTTCGACTGCTGCTAGTCTTGGTGCTTGGAAGGCTCGCCTTCCATCATTTAGGGCTTGGCTGAAGCTTTGGCGGTTCATTTGGCGGAGAGGGCCCAAGACTAGCTGAAGCTATGTGTTTTCTTTAAGGGGTTGATCCCTCCACAGCCATTGTAGGGATGGTTGCCGGCGGGCCGAAACCCAGAATGGTACTTCATGGAGGAACTGACATGGAGCTTCGTGTTTCATTCCATATGTCTTTGCAGTGGCTCAGAGCGCCTGACCCCTTAAACCCCACACAGAAACCCATGCCTCTTATCGAGTTGGAGCATATCAAAGACCTTGAAAGCAGAGCGTCCTGAATCTAAAAACTTCGATGCTGGAAACTCTGTCGAGCTCTCATCGGAATCACCGGAAAGCTGAAACGAGGTTTAGGGTTTCTTAACCCGAAATGCTGAACCACTAACCCTAGACTCAGCGACAAAAAGCGAGGCTTCCACTCAAACGAGTCGAACCCCTGGCGCCATGGCGGATCGTACCGCTGCTCTTCAGGCCAGTTCACGTTCCGAGCTGGGAGGCTATCAACTATGATTATCATAACTGAGTGTTAGTACAGTAGTACAAGTATCACAGGTATGATTCCCATGATTAGCATTATGGCCCATTTTGGCTACCCCTTGCTGCACAAAGTCCTTGTCGTCGTAGCAGTACCAGGGGGTCAGTAGCAGTGGCAGTAGCAGTATCAGCAGCAGCAGCAGGAGGAGGAGGAGTAGTAGTAGTAGTAGTAATAAGTAGCAGTAGCAGTAGCAGTAGCAGTAGCAGTAGCAGTAGCAGTAGCAGTAGCAGTTGCACCAGCAGTAGCAGTAGCAGTAGCAGTAGCAGTAGCAGTAGCAGTAGTAGCAGCAGTAGCAGGAGTAGTAGTTGTTGTAGTCGTAGTCGTCGTAGTAGTAGTAGTAGTAGTAGCAGCTGTATCAGCAGTGGCAGCCGGTTTAAGGTTTGGGAGTTTCGGATTTCGGGCTTGTGGTTGGATTTTCGAGTTGAGGTCTTAACTTGATCCACAATGCTTTGGGAGCAGTGAGTGTGCAGGTGGCCAAATTTGGATTAATGTTTTCGACTGCCATTGTGGGTGACTTAGACTGCATCTGCAAGCATCGCGGCTGCACTTCGGTGCCTTCCCAGAGATCCCAATACCCCTTAATTAAGTAATATACCTGAAACCGCAAAATTAAGGCCCCTATAACTTAAGGTATATTTCTTAATTGAGGGGTATTGGGATCTCTGAGTTCTCACTGTCTTGTAAATTTCAGTCCTTTGGTTGAAGTTTTGAGGATTTCAGGCCGTTCATGGGCCCGCGCTTTGAAACGATAGGGCACCTTTGACGCGTTGAGGCTTTCATGCCCGGATAAGGGGCCGCCTATCCCAAGACTACCCTAAACCCTAAACCGAAAACCGAAAACCCTCAACCCAGCATTGCTTCACCGACCCGGACCTTCCCGTTTGTTTTAACTTGTCTTAGCCGTCGGGTGTAGCTCTTGAAAATACCACAAGGTGTCCCTTCACCAGACACACCCTTCTCCGTATCCATTATAGTTTCTAAACCCTACTATTGGCTAAACCCTAAGCCCGAAACCCCTAAACCCTAAACGGTCAGGAGTCCAGGCAGGACTCTTTGATGAATGAACGTGGTGCTCGCAGGTTTGCAGTCTGCAAGGTGTCTTCGTAAGCAAAGTGTACGGTGGTCGAATAATCAGTGCTGGTGTCCCCTAAAAGTCCGTATACCCTTATGGTTTTCGTATAATGTATCCCAAAACCCTCTAAACACGAGGCCCCAAACCCTAAAACCAAAAACCCTAATGTAATTTTTAGGCCCCCTTGTTCATAGCAAGCAACACTGAGCCCGTGATCTTGAGTTGTGGCGTTGGCACCCTCGGTAGCTAATGGGCTTAGAGGTTAGGGTTATGGAAGTCATCCGCCCAATGTTTCGAAGATGTTTCGATTTTGCCCTTACCGAGCCGGATCCTTCTGCAGGCGCGGATTGCGCAAGTCAAGCGCCTTGCATGACATTGAGGGGTGCTGACCCAAGGGCCCGAATAACTAGTAATGTCGTTCTCCCATAACCCTTAATGTTTCTGTAACTCTACTACAGTATGCAGCATAATGTCCCCCCAAGCCCTCTACACCCTAACTCCTAGTCCATTTAGCTAGGCCCAATGTATGTACCACCGCCTCAAACATGTTGATCACGGTTCTTAGGGAGGGAGGGCTCCAGTTCATAACGATGATCCTGGTTGTGAATGAGCCCCACGCTCTCCGAGCCTCAAGTCCGGACAGATCGCTTAGCAAAAGCCTAAAGCAAAGACTGTTCAGGGTTTTGAACTGAGTTCTTCGCGAAGTGCTGCCTAAAACCCCCAAACCAACAGCTCTACGTCTTAGAAGATAAGCCCGACATCCCAAATCCAACACTCTAAAAGCTAGTCATGCCTCGGCAGCAATCCTCTCACGGGTGTTAACTGTGGCCAGAGCTAGTACCGCACGAGCAACGATGCTTTAATCTACACCCTGAAGCTATGCCCCAAACCTTAAACCATGGAATCCTAGTGTTTGAATCCCGTGCATTTGTAGAACCTCGAGTTTGGTGGGGGTTTGGGGTTGGGGGCAATTTAGAGAGTTTAGCTTTCAGGGCTGAGCGGAGTTAAGAGTTTATTTGTGTAGGGTTGAGGGTTCAGGGGTTGAGGAATTACGGCACAGGTTGTATTGCGCCAAAAATCCCTAGATATTTCAACTAAGCCGTCCAGAAGAGGTTTCCTGTGACGCTCATAAGCTGTTTCGGCTGTTCAAGGCAACATCTCGATGAGAGTGACATGTCATGGTGTTCCTACAGCGCACGAATCTGTTCTTGCAGGTCTAGTCTTGCTAAATCAGAATCAATCCGCAAGCGTAAGCACGTGTGTTTTCACGTTTGTTCGAGTGCTCATGCAGTCCATGTCTTCGCATGCGGTCATGTCTGATTATAGCTGTGTGTGGAAAGACGTGGTCCTCCTCTCTCAGGGATAGCAGCGATGAAGGTTGGCTGGAGCAGGTGCATTTCCTTCTCTCAGCGGATCTGGGTGGGCTTCCGAACAGCTTTGTAGCACCAGAGCACCAGTTGATCAAAGCCTTCTACAGTACCCATGTATCCATGATGTATGTGTATATATGTACAACAGTCACGCACACAACCTTACCATGACCGCATAGTAACCTTGAGGGCTTGCTTCTTCCAGGATCGTTTCCTCGAAGCTACCCTACCATGCCAGGGCCTCAGCCACCCAGGCCGTGGCCCGGTTGGCACAAAAGTTCACAATGGGATTTTAAGAAGTATCGCTTTGGGGGTGTACTATAGTATAGATATTTTATCAGCTGCAGGTATGCATCAACCTATGCCACCTTGTTGGCCAGTGTTGTTCCAGTCTTTGTGGCGCCATGCATGACCACGGAGAGATGGAATTTGAAGCTGGCGGGACCTCGTTTCCCAGCATAAACTGATAGCCCGCAAAGCCCTGATATTCTCGAGCCCCAACCAAGGATAGAAACCCAGAAGCCCTTGCAGGGGCTCGATAGAAAGACTAGTGCCCGTTCGCCTGGTTTTATGGTACCAGTTAAGATGCGAGTGCCCATGCCCTTCTAGTAGCGCACCGCGGTTAGCTGACTATGCACTCGTCCGGAAAGCTGCGACAAACATACTTGTCCTAACAGCAGACTGGAGCCCAGGTTCGCCCGGACAAACCCTCCAGGACGTTGAGCGATTGCCTGGCGGCCACGACCTCCGTGCCAGAGGCTTCCGCACTTGAGTTAAAAGGGTTCGTTGGGAGCCGAGTTCGACGGCACCAACACCGCGACTGCCAAGCGTCGCGGCTGCAGACCTTTCGCATCATGATTGCATGCACAAGAAACTCCCGTACCGCTATATGCTTCGGTGCGCCTGACGCGATTCGAGGGTTCGGTACGCCGGCATTGCACTGCGCAGTCCTTGTTTGTTATGCTACGGATCTCACGACAGGACAGAGTACCATGATATATCATGGTGCGCCCCGTATCCCGCACATTCCACCACGGCCCGTTGCAGCCTCGTCTCGTTCCTGGAATCAGGCATCGGCTGGCTAAGTGGCACAGAGAGGCGCCAAACCACAGGCCAGGCCTGTTCTCCAGGGCCTAGGGCTTACAGGATTCCTTGTTTTACTGAAAGAGACTACACCCCCAAACCCTGTCCAACCCTATTCTGATGATGTGGGCCACTGCATGAGAGGGTCATGTTCTTTCTGCGAGTCGCGGCTAGCAATTTGCTTGAAACTGATCTCGAGTAATTGCGGTGCCCTTTTGAAGCATTCTTTCCCGCATTCTTTCCGGCGTGGTAGAACTCCGCATACTCCGGTTGTTCAGCCATTAATTCAGCGGCTCAAGAAGGCCCTCTTTTTGGGGGAGCCCAAACTCCGAAGGAATGGGCCAATCGTCCTCAAACGCGACAAAGTCGGGCCTGAAAGCTCATACGTTGGTGGTCGCCATGACTTCCGGAAGGCCGGCGATCCGAGAAGAGACCAGGCTGATGCCCAAGGACTGGGTGAATTGCAGAGATTCCTGGGACAACATCCTCGCCTGTGTGACCGATGTCCTGACCTGCAGGGAATCCGAGGCTCTCGTTGAAGAGCTGCAAAGAGGCTGCCGGCACCCATGGACAGCTTTCGGTGTTATGGCTGGCTTGACTGTGTATACGTTACCCACGACTTGGTACTTCAGTCCATTCCTTGGGGGCATCATGGGCATTGTCCTGGGAGTTCTCATCTTGGCCAGCTGCGCATGGTGCTTCTACAAAGAGTTCAAGGCAAGGCATTTTATCACAGAGAAATGCCTTGGACTGAGAGATATCTATGCGCAGGAGTTGCGGGCTGTAGTTCAGGACCCTCGGTTCCTGACGGACAGCCGTGGAGCGGATTGGGCTTTCGATTTCCAGGTGGTGCTGCCCGAAGAACTTGGAGTGACAACGGTATTTGGCGTTCCATCGGTCAAGGGGCTGGTCAACGTTGTCATCTCGCGGCACTTGGACCTGGACGCAGTGAGCCCAGCGAATCCCAAAGCCACGACCTTCGGCATTCCGTCGGTGGAGGGCCGCCCAGCCCCACAAGCCTCGGCCTTCCATCATGCCAGCATGAGGCACTCGCTGACGGTGGCTTTGGATTTGCGCCGGAGGCCCATGGCCCAGATCCGTGAGAAGACGAAGGCCATGCCCGCAACTTGGGCACGGTGCACGAGCTTTGGGCTGGGCACGAGCGAAGCCGTGTGGGACGAACTCCTCACGCGGGTCAACGAGGTTCTCGCTTCGAATCAACAAGAAGTCCAGAGGTTAGATGAACTCCAGCATCGCAGCCGCTTGCGAGCCTATGCCCTGGCTTTGGCTGTGGCCACCTTCTTGGCCTTCTCCTTCCTAGGTTCTCTTGCGGGTCCTCTTCTGCTGGTTGCGTACCTGGGTCTGCTGGTGGGCTGTGTTGTGGTGCAGCAGCTGCAGAACAACATACAGACCCAGGTGACAGCAACCTGTGCTCAGTTGGGCGAGGCCTATGCGCAGGAGCTGCGGAGGCTCGCTGAGGACCCGTCTTTTCACGAAGCACGCATGGACTTCGAGGTGGTGGTGCCGAAGGTGGATTTGCTGGGTTTCTTCTTTTTCACAGCGCCAAAACTCCTCGAGATTGCCATTCGGCTGGAGCGCGGCCAGAATTTCGAGCCGGTGTGAGCAGCCGTGCTCGCCGAGCATCTTTTCGTGTGGAGGTGCTTTCTCAAGGATAGATCGCCCAGTGTTGGGCGAACTTGAGACAAAGCCACCCCCCCCCCCCCACCCCCCCCTCCCCCTTCACTGCTAATCAATGTTCCCCCCTCCCCCTACCCCCAACAGAACTAACAAGCCCCCCCCCCCCCCCCCCCCCCCCCCCCCCCCCCCCCCCCCCCCCCCCCCCCCCCCCCCCCCCCCCCCCCCCCCCCCCCCCCCCCCCCCCCCCCCCCCCCCCCCCCCCCCCCCCCCCCCCCCCCCCCCCCCCCCCCCCCACCCCCCCCCCCCCCACCCCACCCCCCCCCCCCCCCCCCCCCCCCCCCCCCCCCCCCCCCCCCCCCCCCCCCCCCCCCCCCCCCCCCCCCCCCCCTCCCCTCCCCCCCCCCCCCCCCCCCCCCCCCCCCCCCCCCCCCCCCCCCCCCCCCCGCCCCCCCCCCCCCCCCCCCCCCCCCCCCCCCCCCCCCCCCCCCACACCCCCCCCCCCCCCCCCCCCCCCCCCCCCCCCCCCCCCCCCCCCCCCCCCCCCCCCCCCCCCCCCCCCCCCCCCCCCCCCCCCCCCCCCCCCCCCCCCCCCCCCCCCCCCCCCCCCCCCCCCCCCCCCCCCCCCCCCCCACCCCCCCCCCCCCCACCCCACCCCCCCCCCCCCCCCCCCCCCCCCCCCCCCCCCCCCCCCCCCCCCCCCCCCCCCCCCCCCCCCCCCCCCCCCCTGCACCACCGCTGCCAAAGCACCCGATAATGTAAGATGTTGTAATCCCATGCGTGCATGGCGTTCGCCCGTCCGGCCTTGGAACAGGCGCAACTTGCATGCGAACTGATGCCCACGCAGATGTCTCGATCTTTACAAGCGTCATGCACCAAGAAGCCTGAAGCAGTCAGGGCTTCAGTGATTCATGCAGCTTAAGAATATGTGCACTCCATTATGTGTGTGGGTGCAATCTGAAAAAATAAAATGCGAGCTGATGGATAAAACATTGCATGGTTCGCATAGCTTTCCGCTGCCTACACCCATTGGTTCTCCCTCACTTTTCAAGGTTTGGACTTCTGCGAATGTACAAGTGGCCGAATAAGGCACATTTTGTCGCCAGTAATGGCACACTGTCATGCTGTCTTGGGTGCCATGAAGCTGCTAGTAAGACCTGTAGTTGCCTGAAAGTCTCGGCATCCTCTGGGTCCAGAGTTACTACTACTGCTACTACTACTACTACTACTACTGCTACTACTACTCCTCCTCCTCCTCCTCCTACTACTACTACTACTACTACGACTGAGACTGGTAGTCATTGATAGCATTGTATTCCAGCGGCGCGTCCAGAGCGCAGAGAACGAAAGTGTCCTTGCAGCGAACGTGAAAGTTGAACAGCTATGCGCATACGTGTCAACTGCGGGAGGGGGGGGGGAGGGGGGAGGGGGGGGGGGGCTTTTAAAGAAGGGGGGGGGAGGATTCTTATTGTGGGGGGGGGAGGGAGGGGGAGGAATATATGGCAGTACGGTTGATACTCTTACAACAAGGACTCCCAAAAAGGGCATGCCCCATGGAGGACCCTGATGGCTCAGAGTGCATAGGAAGCATGTATACCCTATAAACCCGGCACTACCGCATGCACCCGATAATCCGAGGCCTGTCTTTTCTGGTGCGCTTGGCCGGTGTCCTTGCAGCGAACGTGAAAGTTGCGCTGCGAACAGCTTGAACAGCTCTGCGCATGCGTGCCAATTGCGGGGGGGGGGGGGGGGGGGGGGGGGGGGCTTTTAAAGAAGGGGGGGGGGGAGGGGGGGGGGGGGGGGGGGAGGGTCTTATTGTGAGAGGGGGGGGGAGG
Organism: Symbiodinium sp. CCMP2592; assembly: GCA_905221615.1. NCBI lineage: Eukaryota > Dinophyceae > Suessiales > Symbiodiniaceae > Symbiodinium > Symbiodinium sp. CCMP2592. Next base: position 837,363 of record CAJNDT010002157.1, on the reverse strand, counting down.
GGGGGGGGGGGGGAGAATATTTGTTTGCCTGTGGGGGGGGGGGGGGAGGGGGGGGGGAGGCTTTTGTTGCCGTACGACCGTGAAACAATGACCTCTCTTCTCAAGGATCTTCGGATATCGACCACTCAGTGCCTAGGGGGGCCTTCAAAACCTTGTCGCCGTAATTCGTTGCAGGTCGTTGTGGGGCTCCTGCCCTTGTCCTGAAGAGTTGTTCGCATGTCTGTGGGTTCCATGTGCAGTGGTGCAGAGCTGCCACGTGGGCCGCTTGCTGAACGACCTTCTACCTTGTAACACCAGGTGTAGTCCGGTTTTGCTGGCACGAGAGCCACAGGACAGAGCGCCTGCTTTCGTTGGATGCACCTAGCTACATGTGTATAGTTGCACGAAGCTGCACTCATCGCAAAGACGCAACAGCCGCAGCTCGCGAAATATCGTGCACAGAGCATCATCGGCCAAAATCTCTGCTACCTTTGTCAAGTCAGCTCAATGACACCGGGAACCTTTTTGCACCCTCATGTTCAGGTTGCTTCCGGCAGTAGCATCAATGCGTCAAGAGCTCGAGTTGAGCTGCGCCGAGGAGCAACAGCTCGTGGACTGTGCGCAGGCTTGGGATCCGATAGACTCCTGGTCGTCGGGTGAAGCCTCAGAGAGTTGTCATTGCCAACGACATCGGTTGTGCTGATTTAGGGTCTTCCCTAAAGCCTGTCTGAGCTTCTTAGGGTTTTGACGAAAGCTGCCGCATTCTGGAGGCATGTAACAATCACGGATGCAACGGAGGCTTGACATCGCAAGCTTTCGAGCATGTCAGGACATGTGCCTAACACAGGGTTGCCAGCCATAGTTGGGAGCTCTTCGCAGCCTCGGCCGCACGGAGCGACAGCGCAGCCATAGCGCCAGCACCAGTCACTAACCCGGCTCTCAGCTGGGCCGGAGGCTGTCGTGGAGGGGCCCAGAAGCCGCCGGAGCACCACGCAGGCACCCGCCTACTAGGCAATCGGCATGCAAAAGTGACTTAGCGTCTCGATTCACCGCGATAGAAGTCCATGTGAAATCTCGACGTGCATGTTTGCTGATCCACTCATTCATGCACTGACATGTAGTTGGGAAACGCTTTGTAATGTTGGTAATCCCTTGCATACCACTGAACGAAAAGAAACCCCAATTGTGGTAGTACGAAGTGTCATTGGTAGTGAGGCGTGACTTTCGCCTCTTACTGACTTTGGTCGGAAACTCAGCCGCAACTGAGATCAACCCATCGTAGCTGAAGTCTTTTGCCTTAGGAAGGTCCTGAGCAACACACTCACAAATTGGCCTGCCATGGCTGGCGGCTGCAGAGCTTTTTCGTTGATGGATGCGCAGACATACCCGCCATAGCCATGCTGGAGTGCATCGCTTCGCTGCAGGAGTGCTGGTGGACTGTCGACCGAACTCCATTACCCTTACTCCGCCCAGAAGCGCAACTGCTCCTTCCAGGACCGAAAGGATTGTTGCGGGTGTTCTCTACCATCATTTACTATGGGATTTGCGCCACCCACCCTGGGCCCTCAGCTACCGCTCCGTTACTGCTCCGTTACAGCTTCCGTTACAGCTCCGTTGCAGGTCCGTTACAGCTCCGTTGCAGGTCCGTTACAGCTCCGCTACAGCTTCTGCTGCAGCTCCGTTGCAGCTCCGCTACAGCTTCCTTACAGCTCCGTTGCAGGTCCGTTACAGCTCTGTTGCAGCTCCGCTACAGCTCCGCTACAGCTTCTGCTGCAGCTCCGTTGCAGCTCCGTTACAGCTTCCGTTACATCTGCGTTGCAGCTCCGTTACAGCTCCGTTGCAGGTCCGTTACAGCTCCGCTGCAGCTGCTACAGCTCCGTTGCAGCTCCGTTACAGCTTCCGTTACAGCTCCGTTGCAGGTCCGTTACAGCCCCGCTACAGCTTCTGCTACAGCTCCGTTGCAGCTCCGTTACAGCTTCCGTTACAGCTCCGTTGCAGGTCCGTTACAGCTCCGTTGCAGCTCCGCTACAGCTCCGCTACAGCTTCTGCTGCAGCTCCGTTGCAGCTCCGTTACAGCTTCCGTTACAGCTCCGTTGCAGGTCCGTTACAGCTCCGGTGCAGGTCCGTTACAGCTCCGTTACAGCTCCGTTACAGCTTCCGGTACAGCTCCGTTGCAAGTCCGTCACAGCTCCGTTGCAGGTCCGCTACAGCTCCGTTACAGCTTCTGCTACAGCTGCTACAGCTCCGTCATAGCTTCCGTTACAGCTCCGTTGCAGGTCCGTTACAGCTTCCGCTACAGCTTCTGCTCCAGCTCCGTTACGGCTTCCGGTAAAGCTCCGTTGCAGGTCCGTTACAGCTCCGTTACAGCTTCCGTTACAGCTCCGTTGCAGGTCCGTTACAGCTCCGTTGCAGGTCCGTTACAGCTCCGTTACAGCTTCTGCTACAGCTCCGTTGCAGGTCCGTTACAGCTCCGCTACAGCTTCTGCTCCAGCTCCGTTACGGCTTCCGGTAAAGCTCCGTTGCAGGTCCGTTACAGCTCCGTTACAGCTTCCGTTACAGCTCCGTTGCAGGTCCGTTACAGCTCCGTTGCAGGTCCGCTACAGCTCCGTTACAGCTTCTGCTGCAGCTCCGCTACAGCTCCGTTACAGCTTCCGTTACAGCTCCGTTGCAGGTCCGTTACAGCTCCGTTGCAGGTCCGTTACAGCTCCGTTACAGCTTGTGCTACAGCTCCGTTATACAGCTCCGTTACAGCTTCCGTTACAGCTCCGTTACAACTCCGTAGCAGGTCCGTTACAGCTCCGTTGCAGCTTCTGCAGCTCCGTTACAGCTCCTTTACAGCTCCGTTACAGCTCCGCGACAAATCCGTTACAGCCCCACTACGTTCCGTTACAGTTTCTGTTGTAAGCCCCGTTGCCGGCACGGAGTCGCCAGGATTCGCCAGGGTTTCTGTCATAGTAGAGGCCTACAAATGATGGTAGAGAACACCCCAACTTAAATCTCCTGCATAGCCTTTGAACCTGCACTGCATTGCAACTCACCTTTCAGGATCGCGATGCACCGACGATGTCCTTCAGGCAGTCTCTCGTATGTGGTTGCTCTGCTTTGCACACTTGCATCGCTCAGGCACTGCACCGACCTCCGCATCATCACCGGCTCGGCACTGATCGGCCTTCACGTAAGCTTGCCTCCTTTTGCTTTTTGTTGGTCCTGCACTGCACTTGTTCCGCAGCCTTTTTAAAGGCATAAATATGTATTTTTATGTTGAAATTTCCAAGGTTCTACGGTTTCGATATGTTTCCATCTTGTCAAGTGCTCCAAATCTTGGCAACCCCCGCATCCTCGGGCCCATGCCGACCGTTTCGGCAACCACGATGACTGCTCGGGGTTTTCTCCGGGTCCTCGGGCCCATGCCGAAGGTTTCGGCAACCAGCATGACTGCTCAGGGTTTTCTCCGGGATCGTGTATTACTCTTTAAAATGAAATCGTCCATGCTTTGCCGCTTGGGTTGAGGACACTCTATGCCTTCCAGCTGTGCGAGAAGCTGGACTACGGCATGGTGTCCCCACTGCTGCCATTCGTTGCCGAGGAGCTCGGGGCGGATGCAAATGCAGCGGGTAGCTCAGCCTCTCTCAGCTACCACTGGGCACGCAGCTCGGTGTCTCTTGTTTCCTACCCACAGAATGAATGCAGCTGGATAGTTTGGTGCTGGGATGGAGCTCTGCAGGGGCTGCCATGAAAGGAAGGCGCCGGCTTGTCATTGGGGCGTGAGCTAGCCGAGCAAGCCAAAGTTCATCCCTTTTGAAACAACGCTGTGCAAAGTTCGGCTGAGCTCACTCAAGGTGGAACAGCTCGCAGCGGCATTCGCGCTTGGTCAGGCTGGCAAAGAACTACCTCGAAAGGTTTCTGCAGCATGTTTGTTACGAGGCGCTCCCTGTCAACAACAAATGCCATTGTTCAGTACAACCTTTTGACAGGCCATCGGCATGGGCATCCTTGCGAAGGTGCCTGACCGATGGGGGCGCAAAAAGGTGCTGTTGGTCCTCGCGCTTGGCCGGACACTGCACCGCGGCTCAATCAATGACCTGTTGCTGCTGTTGTTGTTGTTGTTGGTACAGAGAAAAACAGCAGCCCGTACTTGTTGTTAATTAGAAGCAATTGGGAATGCTTCCGGCGACCACATAGGGTGCCTGTAGAGTTTTGGGAAGTTCAAGCCTTGCCTGCCCCATGATAGAAATGCTGTGTAGGCTGGGTGGTTGTTGTAAACGGGGGGGGGTCAAAACAACAGACGGGGCTCCAGTTTTTGCCTCTACTACAGGGGGTAGAGACAAAGGCACCAGCGAAATCAGGACTTTGTCTCTACCCCCTGTAGTAGAGGCAAAAACTGGAGCCCCGTCTGTTGTTTTGACCACCCCCCCTTTACAACAACCGCCCACATTACACCACATTTCCACCACAGGTATAAGAATCTGCGATATCCAGAAGGGGTTCTGATGGGTGTTGGAAGGGCTTGTCTGGAATTTTGAGGGGTTTGCATTGGATACCCGTACACTCAAAACTATAGTTACCAGTTACTATACAGTAGTTTGTACAGGCCTCGCAAATGCATATTCTGCACGGCGGGGACCTGAAATACACACCAAACCCATTGAAAATACACACCAAAATCATTGAAATACACACCAAATGCACTGAAATACACACCGAATCCACTGAAATGCACACCAAATACACACCAAATCCAGCGAAATACACATTAAATCCACTGAAATACGCACGAAATCCACTGAAATACACACGCAATCCATTGAAATACACACCAAATCCACTGAAGTACAGACGAAATCCATTGGAAATACACACCAAACAGTATACATCACAGGCATCCACAGGCACTCTGTTGTTGTTGTTGTTGTTGTTGTAGCCGCTATGGATCACAGCAGGCTGTGTAGCATTGCTAACAAGGCTCTGGGTACCAACGCTAGAGGCTCGCAACGGCCCCCTTCTGCGAAGCTTAAGGGACTGTCCTCTTGAGCCATAGCTATTCCCGGAGCCGCGCGCCGCTGTGTTCTACCGGGTCCCAATTCCCGGGCCTCTGTCTGCAGTTATACAACCTTGGCAAGAGGTAAGTGGTAGGGTTCTCACCTTTCCGCGGGGTGAAGGGAGTCGGATCGAGTTCTCTCTTTCCGGCGAAACTAGCGGAAGGCGCGTCGACTGTGCCTCAGTACTTTTCTCCTGCCGATGCTTTTACATTTACAAAAGGACCTGCCGCACCAAGCCATTCAAGGGGCGGCCCCAGTCATGGGTTGGCCATCTTCTGCACCTGGGTATCCTGAAGGAAGCTTTCGAGTTGAGGCCTCGTTCCGCTCCTCTCTTCGACTTTCCAGCTACACGACAAGACACCCAGGTACAGCTCAAGGTCTCTCCTGCGCAGTTTTGCTGGCGCTCTGGTTTTGCGCTTTAACTGGTACACCTCCGCAAGAAGGACACGGATCGTCTGGTATTCTCATGCAGTCTTCTTCGAGCACTAGTTTTTCCTTCAACGGCACAGTGGACTGCCACCGGCTGCTACGAAGCCAGTGCGATCGAGAGTTCTTCGTCACGGTTGAGTGTTTTCTGCGCTTCACTTCTGTTCAGCCGCCAGCGCCTGGGAGCAAGTCAGACTCAGGACAGGCTAGGCGCAACGTGGTGACTCACAACGCGTCAGCATCCTCCCAATGCTGGCCCCGACGGGCATTCCAGGGACTCCTCTTGCTATGGGGTGCCCTTGAGGGCCTAGAGGGGCTATCCTCTCTTGAGGGGGAGGCCTCTCGGGGGCCGCCGGGCCAGACTTGTCTACAAGACAAGGCGCAGATTGGGACACTGGGGACTCAGGTTCAGCAGAGTTGGCCAACGTCTTCAGTTCCAGCACGGTGTCTACCTGGTACGGCTCCACGTCACATCTGGGTACAGTCGTTAAGCGGACGCGCTTGCTGTGCTATGGGTGTCGGGCTACGGCCCTCCCAGGTGTGTTCGTTACTGTCCTGTTACCGACGGGGTCAGGCAGTGCTAGGAGTGACGGCCCACGTGTTTTGCTTGACGACGAATTATCCTTACGGCCCATCGCTGGTAGTCGGGAGTTACCTAGTGTGGGACGCCACTAGACGGGAACTCTGGGAGACGGCTCTTCTGAGTACGACCCACCGGCTGCCAGTTCGTGAGTATTGGACGCAATGACTCACACTGAGGGTGACGGAGGCTACATGACGACGACTTTGTGAGTCGGGCTGTCACGTTAGGAGTTTCGGGCATCGCTCGCGTAAAAAACGGGCAACGCCTTTGTAACTGAAGTCAACTTCTTGTGGCCTATCCCCTAGAGGCTGGTGCCCAAGAGCTGTTGCTGCTGTGTACAGTCTGCAGCGCTGCTCTTCTTGACTTAGGCCCTTTCTCTTTTAACGTTTGTAGCATCGGCTCCTCTTTTTCCTTCACTGAGGATCCTATAGGGGTTGCGCGGTCTTCTCTGTTGGTTTTGTTAGGTCAGTTCGTTTTGGCTTGTTTTACGCGAGGCCTCGGGGCCTGACTTCGGTCGTAGTTCTCAGAAACGGATGAAGGAGGTACCTGCGATTCTCGCATGGGCAGTCCCCTCGCGCAAAGCGCCAGTCTGTTTCTTTTTCTTTACAAGGCCGCCGGGCGAAGACCGCGTAACCTCAAAAAGAATGTCGGCAGGTCAGATTCTAAGGGAGTGGTGCTGGCTTATGGCTCACCTCGGTGGCGCTGGCTCACGGCACACTCGGGGATGGCACGCTTCCGAAGTTTCTGCTCGCCCGCAATGAGCAGAGCCCGCTCGCTCAGCGTCCAATAATTGTTGTTGTTGTTGCTGCTGCTGCTGTTGTTGTTGTTGTTGTAGCCGCTATGGATCACAGCAGGCTGTGTAGCATTGCTAACAAGGCTCTGGGTACCAACGCTAGAGGCTCGCAACGGTCTTATTGAGCCATAGCTATTCCCGGAGCCGCGCGCCGCTGTGTTCTACCGGGTCCCAATTCCCGGGCCTCTGTCTGCAGTTATACAACCTTGGCAAGAGGTAAGCGGTAGGGTTCTCACCTTTCCGCGGGGTGAAGGGAGTCGGATCGAGTTCTCTCTTTCCGGCGAAACTAGCGGAAGGCGCGTCGACTGTGCCTCAGTACTTTTCTCCTGCCGATGCTTTTACATTTACAAAAGGACCTGCCGCACCAAGCCATTCAAGGGGCGGCCCCAGTCATGGGTTGGCCATCTTCTGCACCTGGGTATCCTGAAGGAAGCTTTCGAGTTGAGGCCTCGTTCCGCTCCTCTCTTCGACTTTCCAGCTACACGACAAGACACCCAGGTACAGCTCACGGTCTCTCCTGCGCAGTTTTGCTGGCGCTCTGGTTTTGCGCTTTAACTGGTACACCTCCGCAAGAAGGACACGGATCGTCTGGTATTCTCATGCAGTCTTCTTCGAGCACTAGTTTTTCCTTCAACGGCACAGTGGACTGCCACCAGCTGCTACGAAGCCAGTGCGATCGAGAGTTCTTCGTCACGGTTGAGAGTTTTCTGCGCTTCACTTCTGTTCAGCCGCCAGTGCCTGGGAGCAAGTCAGACTCAGGACAGGCTAGGCGCAACGTGGTGACTCACAACGCGTCAGCATCCTCCCAATGCTGGCCCCGACGGGCATTCCAGGGACTCCTCTTGCTATGGGGTGCCCTTGAGGGCCTAGAGGGGCTATCCTCTCTTGAGGGGGAGGCCTCTCGGGGGCCGCCGGGCCAGACTTGTCTACAAGACAAGGCGCAGATTGGGACACTGGGGACTCAGGTTCAGCAGAGTTGGCCAACGTCTTCAGTTCCAGCACGGTGTCTACCTGGTACGGCTCCACGTCACATCTGGGTACAGTCGTTAAGCGGACGCGCTTGCTGTGCTATGGGTGTCGGGCTACGGCTACGGCCCTCCCAGGTGTGTTCGTTACTGTCCTGTTACCGACGGGGTCAGGCAGTGCTAGGAGTGACGGCCCACGTGTTTTTGCTTGACGACGAATTATCCTTACGGCCCATCGCTGGTAGTCGGGAGTTACCTAGTGTGGGACGCCACTAGACGGGAACTCTGGGAGACGGCTCTTCTGAGTACGACCCACCGGCTGCCAGTTCGTGAGTATTGGACGCAATGACTCACACTGAGGGTGACGGAGGCTACATGACGACGACTTTGTGAGTCGGGCTGTCACGTTAGGAGTTTCGGGCATCGCTCGCGTAAAAAACGGGCAACGCCTTTGTAACTGAAGTCAACTTCTTGTGGCCTATCCCCTAGAGGCTGGTGCCCAAGAGCTGTTGCTGCTGTGTACAGTCTGCAGCGCTGCTCTTCTTGACTTAGGCCCTTTCTCTTTTAACGTTTGTAGCATCGGCTCCTCTTTTTCCTTCACTGAGGATCCTATAGGGGTTGCGCGGTCTTCTCTGTTGGTTTTGTTAGGTCAGTTCGTTTTGGCTTGTTTTACGCGAGGCCTCGGGGCCTGACTTCGGTCGTAGTTCTCAGAAACGGATGAAGGAGGTACCTGCGATTCTCGCATGGGCAGTCCCCTCGCGCAAAGCGCCAGTCTGTTTCTTTTTCTTTACAAGGCCGCCGGGCGAAGACCGCGTAACCTCTATAAGAATGTCGGCAGGTCAGATTCTAAGGGAATGGTGCTGGCTTATGGCTCACCTCGGTGGCGCTGGCTCACGGCACACTCGGGGATGGCACGCTTCCGAAGTTTCTGCTCGCCCGCAATGAGCAGAGCCCGCTCGCTCAGCGTCCAATAAAAAATTGTTGTTGTTGTTGTTGTTGTTGTTGTTGTTGTTGTTGTTGTTGTTGTTGTTGTTGTTGTTGTTGTTGTTGTTGTTGTTGTTGTTGTTGTTGTTGTTGTTGTTGTTGTTGTTGTTGTTGTTGTTGTTGTTGTGTGTTGTTGTTGTTGTTGTTGTTGTTGTTGTTGTTGTTGTTGTTGTTGTTGTTGTTGTTGTTGTTGTTGTTGTTGTTGTTGTTGTTGTTGTTGTTGTTGTTGTTGTTGTTGTTGTTGTTGTTGTTGTTGTTGTTGTTGTTGTTGTTGTGTTGCTGCTGATGCTGTTGCTGTCGCTGTCGATGTCCTTGTCCTTGTCCTTGTCGTTGTTGTTGTCGTCGTTGTTGTGGTTGTGGTTGTTGTTGTTGTTGTGGTTGTGGTTGTGGTAAGCCTCTCGGCTCAGGAAAGGTCAGGCTAGTACAGTTGCCTTTTTCCTTTCTTGCCATGGCATTTGTCAGCGCCTGAGCAGTCCCGGTCCCAAGTCCGGGAGGGAGTATTAGATTTACAGCTCTCTAACATCTCCCAGAGGTGAGGGTTGTCGGTATTGCGAAGCCGACAGGAGCCGTACTCAACATGAGTGCTGCGAAACAGCCTAGTGGTTCGACCAAGCATCAGCCCGTTCCTAAAGGGAAGGGTAAACGCTCTTATCAAAGGGCAGCACGTAAAGCTCTGCTTGAAGGTAGTGCGGTCTACAAGGGAAGGACGATGTCGTCAACAGAGCTTGGAGTTGCTCCGGCACATGTAAAGCCCACCAATCCCGGCAGAAGGACTCGGCCTTCAAAATTTACAGAAGATAAGAATCTCAGCTATCTATCCTGGAACGCAGGATCTCTCACAACAGCAGTTTGGGAAGAGTTACTCTCCGTACTGCAAAGTGCCGCATTTCAGGATGTGAAGCTGGTAGCAATTCAGGAAACACACTGGAGGGGCTCATGGCAATTCAGCAAGTCAGGTTGGCACGTGATCAGCTCTGGTTCCACAGGGGAGAAGGGAGCCGGGGTCCTCATAATGGTGCACTCCACGCTGTGCAAGTCACAGGATCTTCGCTACAACGAGGTTGTTCCAGGAAGAGTTCTCCAGGTCCGGGTGCCGAGCAACGGCATCTCACTGGACGTCTTCAGCTGCTATCAATACGTTTGGCGCTCTAAGGAGACAGTCGCTCAGAATAAGGAAACCCGGAAGCAGACCCTTCACGCCCTAAGTAAGTCCATCCGAGCTGTTCCCAATCGCAACACTCTCCTTGTGCTAGGAGATTTTAACTCCTCGCTCAAGACCGACAACAAACACGTAGGGCCATGCACGATCCAGGCTTGCAGACTCGGGCATCGCGGATCTAAGGATCTCCAGACCCTACTGTCGGAGCACCAGCTAGTCGCAACCAACACTTGGGGAGTGCATAGACCAGCCACCCACGAACAAGGCAACTCTGTTTCACAGATTGACTTCTCGTTTGTCAGGATTGCACAGTCCCAAGGCCCTGCCAGGTTTTGCCGGCCACTAAGGACCTTCCCAGTGGCATCCTGGAGGGATGGTAGTAGGCATTTCCCCCTTCTTGGTAAACTGAGGCACAGCAGGAGATACTCCGCCCAAGCCTCAAAACCCTATGACCAGCAGGCAATGGAGGACTGCTACAGACACCGTTCCCCGAAAATACAGGCATTTGCCAGGGAGGTAGACTCCCTCCTTCAGGATCATCCCCAAACCTGGCAGAGTCTCCATCAAGCAATGAACTCAGCCCTCGCGACTCACTTTCCCAAGAGAAAGGGAGCAGCACAAAGATCAGATCTCAGCATTTGGGCAGAGCGCACAGTGTTGCGCTCACTCCCAATGTCAGTCAAGGTCTTAGCAGAGTTCTTGCCGGAGTTGCAGGTCCGAATGGTATTTCGCTGCTGGCTGTCGCTGTCTCAGCAAAGTGCACAGGCGAGGGTAGCAAAGCGTCAGAAGCAGGAAAGGCGACGACAGGAAATAGATGAACAACTCGAGCAGGCAGAGCTTAAATCCAAGCAAGACGGGAGTCATTCCCTCTACAAGGTGATCAAGCGCTTCCGGTCGGGGAGGCCTCAGGAAAGAGTTCAGCTACGTGACTCAGAGGGTCGCTTCCTAACAGCCAAGGAAGAACGTAGACAATTAGAGGAATACTCCATTGAACTGTTTGGAGCAGGGGACGACTTCCCGCTCACAGGGATACAAGGCAGCCTGCACATCACCGAGCAAGAAGTTCAAGAACAGCTAGGCACTATAAAGCTTGGCAAAGCAGTTCCTAAAGAAAGTCCTCCCATAGTAGCTTGGCGCTCCCTAGGCCCCAACGCTATTCGGCTCATCTCGGACACTCTCAATAGGGAAGTCACTGCAGGAAGGCTTTCGGACAGCGTCACCTCGTCACAGATCTCTTGGCTCCCAAAGCCCCCCAAGAAGCCAGATAAGCCAACATCACTCCGTCCGATCGGGGTGATAGCACCTGAGGGCAAGGTCCTGGCAGGACTTGTGAGGCAGAGACTCAAGTCCACCCTCCATCAAGCAATGCAAGGAGTCTCTCAGTTTGGCTTCGTACCAGGTAGGGGCACAGAGGAGGCGATCTGCAAGGCCCTCACACATGTGGATCAGGCCAGGTTCAGGCAGGCCCTTACAACTAGAGCGGCTGGTAAGGGACAACAGGGGCTCAAGCTCAGGGGCAGTCTCACGATGAGCGTTGACATGAGCAAAGCTTTTGACACTGTGGACAGGCTACGATTAAGAGAAGCCCTGGAAGCTGAACAAGCAGACCCTCTTCTTATAGAGGTGGTGGGCCATCTCCACATCAAAGCCTTGTACAAGATGACAGCCAGCGATCAGAGCTTTGAGATAGCCACACGCAGGGGAATCAAGCAGGGATGCAAGCTTGCATTCGCCTTTTCGGGCCTCAGGAAGCTCTCTGGAAAAATCAGCCCCCCCGAACTAGTTAAACTTCTCACCATGTATGCGGATGATAGCTTGATTCAGTCGCATTTCGAGTCTGAGTCTGGCCTCATTACAGCACTAGGGTACTGCGACCTTCTTCTGGATCAATTGGTTGAACTTGGGTTCAAGGTCAATCCGTCCAAGTCAGCAATACTGCTGCAGCTACAAGGAGGTTCAGCCTCGACAATTAGGAAAAAGCTATTTCGCCAGGTAGATGGAGAGAAGTTTGTGGAACTCCCTTCGGGCAAGTTGATATCGCTGCGGTACCAGGTCCCATACCTGGGGGTCATTCTTTCTTATCATGACTACGAAATGAAGACCCTTAAACATCGGCTGTCATCCAGTAAGCTAGCAATGTCAGAAGTCGCCCATGCAGTTAGGAACCATCGAGTCCTATCAGACAGACGTCGTCTGTCAATTTGGACAATAACTGCGTGGGCCTCTGCTCTGTATGCCCTTCACGTGGTAGGACTGACACAGCAGGGATTGCAGAAGCTCCATTCACACATGATGTACCAACTTCGGTTTGTCCTGCGGAGCTACTCCCAGGAAACGAAGGAATCCAACCAGGAGTTACTCCGGAGAGTACGGATTCCTCACGTGAAGGAGCAGCTGCAAAAGAGGCTGACACAGTTCATTAAGAGACAGCAACACTCAGATCCTCAGCTCCTCCCACACTACAAGCTGCGCGCTGAGGCAATCAGCCAGGCTCTGGAAGGCCTTGCCATTGACTTCTCCTCGCAATCAGTAGAGGATAAGATCCTGACCTGCGGCGAGTGTGGAGCATGTCTCTCTGGTACCGGGGCACTCCGTCGCCACCTGCAGAAGGCCCACCCAGACTCGCAGCAAAGCTTGAAAGGACCCAAATTTGACCCTATTTTGCATTCAATGCCAGGGTCAGCAACTTGCATCGCCTGTAGAGCAACATTCCGAACAGTGTTCTATCTGCGCAAACACGTCGAAGCATCTACATGCCCTCGGGTAGAGCTCTTGCTTCGACAGCAGGAAGAGCTCCCTCTAGAAGCCCAGAACCGGATTTCACTTACAGAAAGTCTACAGTCTGATGCTCAGGAAAATCCAGAAGGAGCAGCTCGAAATCCGGTGTTCCATGATTACCTGATGGAGCACTGTGCACTCTGCGGTCAGGTCCTTGTTGGTCAGAAAGGAGCCAAACAGCACCTAAACAAGCAGCATCCTGAAGTGATGGCCAAGCTTGAGAAAACTCTCCAACCAAGACTTGCTCAGTTCAAGGTCTTCTTTCACAAAGGAGATAGCTGTCGTTATTGCAAACTCCGTGTGGATGCCCCGGGTAGACATGCTCAGCAGTGCGTTCCACTACTGCAGGTGCACGTACTGCAGGAGGTAGCGCGTCAGCAGCTCAGTAAGCAGCCCCGAGAATATACTCGAGCAAGGCCCACGACCTCGGCGAAGACAGCCACAAAGAAGCCCACAGATTCAATGCCAGGTATTCCCCTTCCCGAATTTAGACTGGAAGGCTTTCTCCTGCTAGCCAACACTCGCAACCACTGCTATGCCAACTCAGGTCTACAGTGTCTGCACTGGCTATCTGATCCCACAGAGGCGCCTTTTCACGAGGCATCTCGGATCAGTCTACTCGCGAGAATAACCCCTGAACACAGAGTCTTCTCGGAGCTCACCACGGGCTGGCTCTTTGACGGAGGACAGCATGATTCTGCAGAGTTCCTGCAGCAAGTGTTTCGGAATCTCTCTGCATCAAAATTTGGACAGTGGGAAACTCGAGCATCAGTTCCAGAGGGTGTGATAGTCGATGAAGAAGGGGGTTCTCCCATTCATCTCGCCACGGCGATCAAGCCCAACCTGCAGGACATGCTAGTGGCATGGTCGTCTCAGGAGCGCTCATGTGCTCTCATAGAAGCTGCACAACAGGTGTGCTTAGCCTTACCGAGATTTGCAGGTGAAGCAAAGGATCACAACTGCATTGCCATTCCACAGCAAGTTCAGATTCCTGTCTTCCTAGATCACACTTCCCGAATTTCCTTCTGTACCTACACAACTGAGGCAGTAATCATTCACCTAGGCATGGAGGCCACTAGTGGTCATTATCGAGCAGCAGTACACAAACTAGATTCTTGGTATATTGGCGATGACTCTCACCCTCCTAGCCCCTGCACCCTTGAAGATCCCCTGCTGCAACAAAATTGTTACGTCATTTTCTTAGCTCGCAGCGCCGTCTCTCACGAGCTCCACGCCGTAGACATTCACCCGAACAATGTCTCTGCAAGAGCTCTTCCAGCGAGCCTCGATGGATGAGAGCTTCTCCTCTAAAAGGGGAGAGGCCGCCCCCTCAGGAGGAGATTCTCCCCTGAAACGCCAACGCGGTGGAGTTACTCCCCAGCAGGGCGGCAAAGGACAAAAAAGAGGGGGCAGAAGCAGGGGACGAGGAAGCGGAGGTCGAGGGAGAGGAGCAGCCAGATTGCAAAACGGGAACGGTGGAAACAATCACCAGGCACAAGGCAATGTATCGCAAGAGCTGATCAACGCAATAGCGCGGCTGGCGCTCCGACATGATGAGCAAATCACAGCGATCGCCTCGGATGTGACATTCGTCTCTTATGTCCGAACCGAAGATCACTCGATCCTACCTCATCTTTACGAGGAATCTCAGCGAGTCAAGAACAGTCCCATCGGGATTCCTCCCAGGGCAGCTTTGACCCTGAAGTTTCTCCGTGAACTCAAGGAGAGATTGGTGACTACCAGCCGTGATAAGAGCATACAGGAGCGCCTGCAGAACGATGAGCTGATGACGCAGGACGGCGAATGGCCGTTCCTGGAGTGGAGCCCCACCGATCAGAAGATGATCGAGACGGTGGAAGACCCTCTCACCACGGCTCAAGTCGTTTCAGGCCTGGGGGACGCAATCACTAGAATTTCCTCAGATCCGGAACACATCAAGCTCTTCAAAACTTCGCGGCCATTGACCGAAGGCATGACGGGAGGTCCGGTCCGAATCCAGATCCAACTGTCAACCAGGGCGGCCACATCTGAACTGCAGGAAACCTTGCAGTCCTTAATTGGCAACACTGCATTTTCGCTCATAAACGCGGATTTTCAGCGACTGGGAACTCAGCCATCGCCGCTGGTTCGTCAGATTCGCGATTTGCTCTCCTGATCTTCTCCAGAGGATAAGATCTCTTCAGCTCTGCCCCACGAGTGGGCGGGACTGGAACCAAGAGCTCAGTAGAAGCAAATCTTACGAAGAGGAGTTGCTCCCACCTAGCTCCTTGCCCTAGCATGCTCATGCTCGTGAGGAGCTTGAAGCGTCTTCGACGAATGGCGAGGAGGCCCTCCCGCGGAGCACTGCACTCATGTTGGCACCGCTTGAATTGCTGCACATGTTCCTCCATGACGAAGCTTTCAGGCTCAAAAGCTAATCAATTAGACTGTGGTTCAACTCCTCGACCATGTATGATCAGACGCCAACTCGACTGGCCATGATGCTGCTCCCGACGATAGCAGCGGTGCACTTTCTGCACCAGAAGTCCCAAGGTGTGGAGATACTCCCCTGGGCCGTGCTCACAGAGCTGCTAGAGAGAGTGAAGGGGCTTGGGCTCATCACTAAGGATGAGATCCTGAACCTTGCCGTGGAGATACTCCCGGAAGGTGGGATTCGACAGGTGCTCACACACCTCCACTCCATCTCGGGCATCGATGAATGGGGACAAATCCGGCACAGACGACGAAGAGCCCTGGTCGAACAGGGGATGCAGTACCTCTCTCTGGTTCGCATCCACGCTGGAGACCTGATTTCCCCAGCAAGCCTCGGTTACCACCGGTACGACTTGGAGATAATGGAACGAGAATCCCATATCACGGGATACATCGCCAAATATCTCCCTGCTGAGTACCAAGAGGCCTATCAAGCTGATGTGCAGACGTTGAGGTCTCAGTTTTTTGCTGAAGACGGCAAACTTAACCTGGCCTCGGCGACGTGGGAGGTATCTTACAATCACCTCATGGCCGCCACTTCCTGAGCCAAGTGAGAAGAGGAGATGCTCCCTAAGCAAGAGCTCCTGTAACAAATAGAGGAGTTTCTCCCTCGTTAGGCGTAGAGCTGGCGGAGTTACTCCCCAGGGGTTTTTGAACTAGTAAAGAGTCACAGGTGGAGCTTCTCCCCTAGTTGGTGGAGCTTCTCCCCCAACGAGGGGTGTACAGCTGGTGGAGTCTCTCCCTAGGGGTTTTTAAAAGCTTTGAGTCGCTGCCTGCAATAATTCTGCCTGCACTGAGCCACACTGAGCCAACAGCAATCCACCATCCGTGATGCAGGTCTCCTCGTGGTGGCCTGGAGCTCAGTGGCCTAGGCCCAGCTGCCTGCTTAGAAGCCAGCTTGAGCCAACAACCGCAGCTTTCTCTCAAGACTCAGCATCATGTCCAGACCTGAGTCAACACAGGATCCCTCGTTTCAAGCGGAGTACGAGGAATTCTGCCAGCGACGGATACGTGAACAACTTCCGCATGTCACGTATCGCAATTTCCTGCGCCAGTGGAGGCGCTCCGCTCGTGCTCACGGCGAAAGCTATCCTGCATATAAAGGAGTCTCTAAAGGTACTGGTGGACAGGAAGAGCTGGGAAGCGGAAAGGGTGGAGTCACTCCCCCTCCTCCTCCTTCCAAGAAAAGAAGTACAGGGCAAAGCGAGGGTGGAGATACTCCCCCAGCAGCAAAGGCCAAGAGTGGAGATCCTCCCTCGGGGGACCCAATCACGGAAGCTGCGATCAAAGTTCTTCAGTCAGCTGGTTATACGCCCTTTCCCAGTCTGATTTCAGACTGTGATGGGAACATCACTGACCTGAACAATCACCGAATTATGGTGACAGTAACTCAGCAGCTGCGAGATGGCCTCAATCAGGCGGAACGACCCTCCCCGGAGATAGCCAATGCTCTCCTGGAGACCTTCCTGGCCTCTCGCCGGGGACTTGCCAATGAGCCTCTGCAGCCGAAGCTTGGATATCCCACAGCTGAGGAGAATGGGTGGTTTCGTTTTGAGTATTCTTCACCGAACATTCTTCCTGCAGGGGACAGCGAGGTTGCGTTCCACGGCACACACCTGGAATGTTTGCATGGGATACTGGCCACAGGCAGGCTACTACCTTCGACACCTGACCTCTCCGGCACGCGAAGCTTCGAGGCACGACCAGGTGTGTATCTCCACAAGATGTCAAACAGGCATCTTGCTGCCGGTTACAGTTGTCTGGTGAGGATAGGACCTCGGCACATATTCGTGCGGCCCATGTTTGAGGTGGAGGCTGCGCACTCTGGATCGCAAAAACGTGGTAAGAAAACAAACCAACTGATATACTCCTATGATGCAGTCAAAATCCGAGCGCTGCTACTGCAAATATCAACCAAGGAGACACTCACCTTAGGTGAGTACCTCCGAGAGTGGAGTGGCTTGTTGGAGATACCACTGAGACAAGCACGGGAATCCTTTTTGGCGTTGGGATACGAACTGCCTGGCGAAGCCTCGTCAAGTGGAGTCAAGGAAGGAGGAGTTGCTCCCCTTCCGGTTTGTGAGCAGGCGTCCAGCTCACAGGGTGGAGTTTCTCCCCCGACCATGGCGTCAGAGATTGACCACAGCTCAACAACGCCACGTAGCTCCACTATAGTGGCCTGGGAGGGCCAACCAGGCGATCTAGGGGACTATTGCACTGCCTCTACGAAGCCGGAGACCAGCTTCTCGTTCGAAGTCTCGAAGGCTCTAGCAGCTTCGCTCCGGCACGGACATAAACCCTACATCAGCGTCACTTCAGCTGGTTGGGCCAAATTAGAGGACGTCCTGAGATGGCCAAGAGTGCAGGCCCAGCACGCCACGGCAGGCGACCTCATGGAGGTCGTTCGGAGTAACGCAAAAGGCAGGTACGAGCTGGGCGATTGCCAAGGCCAGAAGTACATCAGGGCTCTGCAAGGACATTCTCGCTCTGATGTGGACTCCAATGAGGTGTTGGAGGAACTCACGGAGGAGATGCTCCCCAGAATGCTGTATCATGGCACATTCTGGTCCTTGTATGACTCCATACGCCAACGAGGCCTTCTGCCTCAGAACAAGATTTCCAAGGGCCGCGGCAAAGGCGGACGTGGCAGAGAGGGACGACAGCATGTTCACTTCGTCTCGGATCGGGACTATGGGAGACCTGGTGTTTCTGGATTCAGAGATAGCTCGTCGATGCTGGTAGCGGTCGATCCACGCAGAGCCATGCAGGTAGGGGTGCAATTTTTCCGTAGCAAGAACGGCGTCATTCTCACCCCTTCCGAAGTGCCCCCTTCTGTCATAGAGTACTACCAGAGCCTGAAATCAGGTACTAAGTACGGAGGCGACAACAGGCCGCTCTGATCGTGAGGACCCTCACCTAATGGTGGAGTCCCTCCCCACACTGATAATGCAGCTGCTCACGCAAAAATCTATGTTATGAGGCTGAAGGTCACTTCAATTTCATCACCAGACAGCAAGTATACCCCGAGGTCGCATGTGAAGCTCCGTGCGCAGTCGTGGGCCCGGATCTGCAAGTGAGTTGTCAGCCAAAAGTTTTCTGGAAGCTCTACTTGCCTTCTCGTACAGGCTCAACTCACCAGCTGTCTCGACTGTAGAAGCCATGCCTGAAACACCGAAGAAGAGTGGCAGCAGAGCGACCTCCCGAACCCCTCCTCCAGTGCGACGTCGGCCCCACCTATCCAGGTCGCCGCCAGCCAGTGACGCCATTCGGGAGTCCGACTCCGAAGACACAGCAGCCCCTAAAGCAGCCCCTAAAGCAGCTGGGCCTAAGGGCCCGCCGCCTCCGATGCCTGTTAACCTGTCAGGAAGTGGATCTAGCACAGATCGGACACCGGGCCCAGGTAAGGCACCTGGAGTGCCAGTGAAAGGTGGAGTCCCGGGAGGAGTTTCTCCCCTGGGACCACCGCCAAAGGCTGTGACCTCAACGATCTCCCATCCAGGGACAGGAGAGCTTCATGTCACCAGCACAAGTCCGGCAGGAGTTGCTCCGCCATCTACAAATAGCAACAACGGGCTGGAAATGGCGCCTGGCCTGCCTTTACTGAGTGTTTCATTGCCTCACCGCCTCTACTATAACATAGAGCTAGTGGTTCGTACCGAGCCTTCACAGCGAGGCTAGACACTCTCGCGAGACAGCAGTGTGCAAAATGGACGTCGCCAATCAGTCAGCGATACATTGCAAATCAGCCGGTTAACTACTTCATTAGTGCCAGAGTCTGCAGCTCGAGTCACTGAAGACACGTCCGATTCCGACTTCATTGCTTGCAGCCTTGAGGGGCGGAGCGTGTGCGAGTGCTGTGTTAAGGCACGGCTCGTCATGAAGTGACCGCGCAAGTAGCAAGCAGAGCAGCAGGTCGATCCCTCGCAAAGCGTGGACGTTAAGTTTCACCTCAGACAGTATCCTCCCGCTGCGTGTGAATGAAATGTGGTTGTGGTTGTGGTTGTGGTTGTGGTTGTTGCTGTTGCTGTTGCTGTTGCTGTTGCTGTTGCTGTTGCTGTTGCTGTTGCTGTTGCTGTTGCTGTTGCTGTTGCTGTTGCTGTTGCTGTTGCTGTTGTTGTTGTTGTTGTTGTTGTTGTTGTTGTTGTTGTTGTTGTTGTGTGGAAGACTGAGATCGACGGCCATGATTGGGACTTCACGGAGCTACCCCATCGTGGCACCTTGGCCTTCTGAGCTGGCCATGCTGCGAGCTGAAGCGATGTTTCCAGAAGTGGCATCTTCCTGTGCAGTTCCTGCGAGTGGCAGTCCTCAAGAAGCACGTGCAACATGTAGAGATCTGGCTTGCTTTCCGAAGGCCGATAGCATGAAGCTCCGAGCCCAGGTCGGTGGCCGTGTGATGAGCGGTTTGTTCTCAGGCCTGGAGAAGGGCACGGCTTCTATCAGGGCCAACATACCATATGTGTTCATGTTCATGACCTGCGTGGCTGGTGCAGGGACTACCGCCGTTGCGACGGCTTTCCTGGCCGACGTGACCACCAGCGAGGCCTCAACAAATCTTCTTGCAAGCCATGACAGCTGGTCTCCGCCGATTGTGTGAAATTGTTTGCAGGAGAGGACCTCCTCCGTCGCGACTCTGCACCCTTGATGACCGATGGTACATGTGCAGCTGTCGTGTACTGTACTTTCTTCATTGCCTCTTGATTTCGCGTCCGACGACCAAGGGAGGCCAGCGCCTCCCTGGGCCAGATCATCGGGCCGCTCGTGGGAGGCATGGGAAGTGTCCTTTGATGCTCGAGCCCTGTCGCACACACCGCAGGTGCCCTGAGCCACTCCGGTTTCGGAGTGACTTGCTACACGGCGGCGGCCCTCGGTGCTGTGAACCTGCTGCCACTTAGACTTGGAGCTTAGTCCCAGAATGCTGCGAATGCGGTGGAATGGCAGGATTATAGGTATTGGTTCAGGTTCAGGCGTCTAGAGAAAAGAATCAAGAACGTGGCATAATGCATCTTCAGCGCGAACAGCTGTTGTTCTGAGAGGGTGTCTAGTATGGTGTGCTCATCTGGACGTTATCTAGGGTGGGAGCTCTCGTCCTCTCAGACCCGGACCGCCCAAACCAGGCGGGAGGTTCGCTTTGCGCTGCTTTCCTGCCTTTCAACAGCAACTCCCCCTTGCAGGATCCTCCAAGCGGAGAACCCGCCAGCACGCCAGAGCAGCCGGCACTCTGGCTTGCACGGGAGTTGAACGTTGGCTGTATGGTGCTGCTGCAAAATCGGCCGAGCTGTTCGTAGACATCGCAAATCGTCTCTCAGGGCACGGGCCTTTCTTTACTGAGGCTGAGGTGTTTTGAATCCAACTGGCCAGGCGACCCAACTTCTCCCCATCCAAGATTCCGCCTTCATCCTCCCCAGCCAAGCCAGAAGTCTTCTGCAGAGTCAGAACGCATGTTTGTGACGCCCTTGCATATTCCGGGTCCTCCATGGCTTGCTAACTGGCCATGCTTTCCTCCTTCCTGTCTCAAGCCAAAGCGACTAGAAAGCCGGCGATCCAAAACCCACAGGATTTGAAGCTGTCTCACATTCACGTGCGCCCGTGTTGACTGTTTGCAAGAAAGTCTCGAGGCACGCATTCCGTGGTCGGCTGGGCTGCTGTATCTCGGCGTCGTTTTGTCGACGCTGGGCCCCGCAGCCTTTGAGAGTGTCGCGTGGTACTACGCCACGGATGCTCGGCCAACTTGCAGGCGTGCACCAGATTTTGCCACACCCAGCAACTTCAGATGCCAAGGACACCTACTTTGCCGGGGATCTCGTCAGGAGTGAAGACTTCTACAGCAAGCTATTGAGCTGTGCTGGAGTCACCACGTTCGTGACGACGGCCGTTCAGCAGCAGTACGAGACTGTCAGGAATTCTCCACAAAGCACCTGTGTGCCGTGTTTCTTCTCCCACAAAGCTCTCTTTGAATTCCGCCAGCCTGTCCACACGTTGGCGCTTGCACTGCCCTCCCTCCGTTAATCCCCAACCTGCTAGGTCTAGGTCCTCGCTGCATCTCGCTGCGCGTACCCAGGTCTGCATCATGAAGCCCATCGACTGCGTCAAGAGGATGGGTGGCGAGAAGCGCGCGGTTACCGCGGGTTCGTTGATCGGTGCAGTGGGATGCATGGGCAGCTCGATAGAAGGGAAGGTCTTCCAGCACAGGCAGTGGCTCGTAAATTTACATGTCTGCCCCACTCAGGAATGTCGATGGCTCCGACTCCATGCACCTTCGCGGTGATGGCCCCCTGTCCGATTGTTCGCTCTCTTAGCCAGTCGTCTTACCGCCGCTTGCTGAATGAGATGTGAATCCGAACCCATGTTGTTCCTGCCTGTTGGAAGTTCTCGAAACGGAGGCTGTCCTGTCGGTGGCAGGCGGTGTCCTTGCAGCACCAATACCATTGCATTGACGAGCTGTTTCACCACTGTTTTCCGTTGAGATGCGAAGATGGCGTGCTCTTGTTTACCTCCAGTCCACCTGAACATGCGCGCTGTCTCAGAGCATGGCGCTTGTGCAGCTCCAACAGAATAAATCCCAAGGCAGCTTAGTGAAACCCACGCTCTCGTCGATGCTGACGATGATCTGCCCGGAGCACACCGTTGGCCGCGCCGTCATCTACGAGAAGGCCGGGAAGTGGTGTGTGCGAGATGAGGTTTGTCGCAGGATGTCGCAGGCCTGATTCGTGACCATAGGCAGTCAAAGCCGTGGCGCGGACCGGCGCGCCGCTGGTCTTCGGCCGCTTGTACGAGAGGGTCTCTTGGCCGTACGCATCCCTGTGGATGTGCCTTTATGCGTTCCTTGACTGCGCGTCGTACGCCCTGTGTGGCCGAACGATGCCGAGCTGAGCCTGTTGAGCCTTCCCCCCTGGCCCGATGAATCTTACGGTATATCCAGAATGTGCTTGGACAATCTTGGACAGCTGAGTACGATCCGCGCGTGAGCTTCTACGTGGCTGGGCTCAACTATACTTTCAACTGGGGTCCTAGAAAGCTATAGTGGGCCGCCTCGCTGTGTTGCCGGGCACACGCAGCAGGTGGTACTGCATCTTCACAGCCTTGACTTCTCAGATGCTAGTGCTCTGTCAGTGTTGGCTTCATGCTGAAGAACCTGCCGCGCATACTGATTCTGGATGATTCTGGTAGGTCAACGCCGCGACCAACATCCTCCTGGTCCTGCTGGCGCAGTGGGTGTTTCCCAGCCCGCCGAGAAAAAAAACGCTCGCCGGCGAAGCCGTAGAAGCAGACGCTGACGCCGCTGACGGGGCCGCGGCAAACTCCGACTCGGAGGCGAGGCCGTACAGTGCGAGTGCTCGGCACAGGGACTTTTGTGACTCGTAGAGCAGGTCGTTGAGGCGCTGGAAGACTTGGAGAGGGGGAAGCCCGACGAGCGCCTCGGCGTGGTCACGCAGCGTAGACGCAGCGGGTGAAGCAGCGGAGTTGACTTCTCTTTCAGGACTTCTGCTCCGGCCCTCGACGGGAGCGACCAGCAAACGGAATTTTCGGAAGCGGACAGCCGAGACATGGGGAGCACGCAGAGCGATGAGGAGAGCAGTCCCAAGCAGTTGGCTGACTTCAGTGATTAGATCACAAGAACAGAAGCAGCCGCTTCTAGCCTCTGCGCAGGGTCTGCTCTCGTGCAACGTCGATTTTAGGGTCGCTGAGCCTGTCACAGCGGCAGGCGATGCGACTCCGAATTCACAAAAAGGCAGTATCTGCCTAGAATAACATTTCTTCTTTAGTTTTAGGAAAGGCAGAATGGCTCCAGGGCGGGCTGAGACCACCTCAGCCGGGCATAGCTGCGCCAGCCTCTCCGATCGCCAGGGGCGTGCTGTTACGCACAGCTGCAGGCACACTCCCTGGTTGTTATGCGTTTCATGCAGGGTGTTTCTCCCACAAGCGGCTCTTCCCTGCATTATTAATTTTAACGAATACCTTACGAGGTGTGGAGATCAGCATCTTCAAGACAAGCTCCACATTGATCAGGCTTTGCAATGAGAGTCCTAAGAAGACGCTCAGTGCTTTTTAGGACGAGAAGTCCCCATGCCCAAACACTGCGTCATGTCACGCCCTGCACGCTGTGGCTTCCAGCAATGGCTCGGGAAGGTTTGGCTGATTCGTCCGAGGTCTTCGCACGGTGCCGCCTGGACTGGAGAGCTGGAGCCTCAGTGCAGTGGCGCAGTTCAACAGGCGCAAGGTGGCACGTGGAGTCCCACAGGACATGCCAGCCGTTGGCAGCCATAGAGTTCTGGGAGAGCGGTGCCGGAGCTGTGCACTCAGACCAGCCGTTACTCTCAAACATGTGCAGAAAGCGTACCGAAGTTCATGCTTTGCTAACGTTTCTGGCTCACAGGATGAATGAAGCCTTTTTTGCAAGACGGTAAGAAGGCTCCTGCTCCAAAGGATTTCATGGGGTCGCGATGTTACGCATAGCTGCAGGCAGCCTTCCTAAGAAAGAAGGTTCAGTGCTTTTTATCGTCTTGAAACGTGCGCGCCGTGGCTTCCAGCAGTGGCTCGGCATGGCTTGGCTATGCTTCATCCGAGGTTCGTCCAAGACACGCTCTATTGGAGAGCTGGAGCCTCGGGGCAGTGGCGCAGTTCAACAGGCGCAAGATGGCATGTGGAGTGCCGCAGGAGATGCCAGCCTTTGCCGATGCCCCAGCTGCGCGCTCAGACCAGCCGTCGTCCCTGAAAGCGTGGTGCAGCAACATTGCAAGACCCACGCGACTGGTTTAAAGGGCAAGTCTATCAGGCAGCATCGTCGCGAAGTGGAATGCTGCGGCCTGAATCCCTCCATGCGTTGGCAGGTACTGTTCGCGGGCATCGGCAGAGCAAGGAACCCAGACTCGGGATGACTCGAGCATTCTGTTCCTTTTGGCTCTTTTGCCGTGCAAGTGTCGCTGCACAGTATTTATTGCAATGGAGTCTTGACACATTCTGTCCTTGTCCGTCCCGCATTGGCATCAAAAGCATGAAAATCAAGCACCGTTGGTCAGTACCACGTTGTGACAAAACTAAGCGCTGCAGGTATTGGTTGGCAGAGTAGGTGACACGTATCTCAAGCCAGATCTCCATCTTTCCATGTTTCATCTCTTCCGCAATGTCTCGAGGGCGACGGTGCTTCCAGGATGAAGGATGTAAATCAGGTACCGAGCTCAGCCAACTGTATCACTCTTGCATTTGCTGGTCATTGCGGGGAGTTCGTACGGTTTTGACCCAGAGACATGTAAGCGGTCTTCCCCGTTAAGCCTGGACTGCCAATGCTTGCATGCAGAAAGGGATGTGCTTGTGGGCAGCAGAATACAAGCATCGGCATCAGTTGTTCCGTACGCCATCGTACGCCGCTTTGCATCCAATTTGGTTGTTGCGTAGGCGTAGGTTTACCAACAGCATGCACCAGCTGTACCATAAGCTACTGGAAGGTTTGGTGACTGATCACCGAAATTGAAATCTAGCGGCCCACCGTCTGCGACAGATTTTGCTGTGGTTGCTTTGAGTTAGCTGCAAGGTGCTGCTGCAATGATGTGTAGCTTGGGTCCGATGCGGATCAGCATGTCCTCTGGACGTTGTGTCCCAGCATGCATCCTTACTGTCCAGTTCAGCCTGTAGTTTGGAGTTTCTTGAAGACGAATATGACAAGCTCTGAGGACAGAAGCTGCACGGGCGTCGCAGGGTACGCGTTCGTTGAGCCGTCGAGCATGATAATGGCTTGTGCATGAGCTTGGTTGGTCGGTGCACCAGCTTTCAAGCCAAACGCTTCACAACTGACAGCACGTCTGAAATGTGGATCTCTTGAGATCATGTTTGCTTCGACCTTGTTGTTCAGCCCGCTTGGACCCCACCTTGCGATGGTAATTATGTGTCAAGGGCTATGATTCCGAAACCTCGGTGGTGTCACCGGATGCCTCGCATCCACGCATTGGGCGGTCTGCAATCTGCAGAATTCTGCAGACTCATACCATTGGGTGACCGATGGTGAGAAACATCGGAAGGCCCGCCCGCAGCAAGATGCTGGGCAGTCGTGAACATGCTGGTTGAGCCCCAGTGTGTACAGCTGGTGACGATAACGACGAGTCCTTCAGGCATAGAATGGTGGTGCCCGCATGGGAACGTCCGTCAGGTCCTATTGGAGCAAGGTCCCAAGTTCGGTCTTGCAGCGGTTCGCTCATCAAGCAGGACTTGCGGCGGCGAAAATGTTCGCGAACCGCCACCATTGCAGTCAGTCGGCAGCTGTTTCAGCAGTTTTCACGGGGCCTGTGCTGCAGTAAAGTGGTCTGCGACTTCGCGATCACTAGGTCGGCAGGTCCAGCTATACTGACACCCCTTCTCGAGTCTTGAGGGCCGTCTCAGTCACATGTAAGTATGCAGTGGCTCAGGCCGCATGCATAGCATGCAAAGCTGTGTGGCTCGCCAGCCCTGTAGCTCTTGTGAGTTTTAGACAAGCAGGGCAATGGCCATTGCCCCTTTTTCTGCTCCTTTTGGCTATTCTGGCGGGACGCTGCATCCAAAACGAGCCAGGAGCGAGCCTGTCAAGTCTATTCCAGGTGTTGACTGGGATCAGCAGCTGGAAAAGGTGCAGGATCTGCTGAAAGACTCCAAGGTGACAGGCGTGCAGACAGAAACAGGCGACAGGGCTTTAAACAAATACACGGTCGAACAGGTGCCGGGGCGAGCGAGAAGTAACGAGAAGTTTGGACCGACAGAAATGCTTAAATTCGCAGTGCAGTCTCTCTTATTTGCGATCAGCCCGGTGGCAGTCTCTGCTGGCATCGTCCTCTACATCACCGTGCTTTGCAAAGAGCAGAGAGAGCTTTTCGATGAGAAATTCAAGAGAACAAGTGATGCGGAAGCGCTGGCGCAGCAGGCCCATCTCTGGAGCTCGAGATTGCTGAATCCGGAAAACCAGAATGATTGCAAAATTCTGGCCCACAAGCAAAAGGTTGTCGATCAGATGCAGGCCGACAGGAAGAATGCTCAGACAAACGGGAAGCAGAAGCAGAAAGCCAAGACCAAGAAGGAGGTGAACAATGCGCCGAAGCTCTATATTCATTGGTGGTACAATCGCGAGACTGGCGAGACGGAAGCCTGGGTTGCCGGGCCCCAGCCGCACATATTTTTGAGCCAGATGGACATGAACAGAAACAGCTTGGACTTCAAGCTCTTGTCCGCAGTGCTGTTCCTTTGCAGCCCGTTCCAGCTTCAGAATCATTGCATTGTCACCGACACAAAGCTGGAAGCCAATGCGAAAGTCAAGGAATTCTCCGACGAACGCAACACAACGTGGAAGTTCGATGTCGATTCCATGAAATTCCAAGATATCACAGCTGCCAAGAGACCCCCGTTTGTTTTTCTCGCAACGCCTGAGCACTCGCCTTTGGCCCAACCGATGAAGGTGAAGTTTGCCGATGCCGTTGCTGTCCCAGCCGTGTGGAGCTTGGCTGGAGCAGCCGGTCTACCTGGAGCTGGGCCGGGGTGCACGAGTCCTGATGCGGAGCCTCTGCAGGCAGCGCTGGAAAGCGCCAGCCCCGTGTGTTCTGAGGCAGCTGGTTCTAGCAGGGACTTGCTCCCAACAGCGGGCGAGAACAAGGTCCAGATACGCGCAAAGATTGAGGGGCGTACCTATCCGCTGAGCTTCCAGCGAGGCCAAGAGGTGAAGGACGCCAACCTCAAACTGCTCGAAAGCACGCTGCAGGAGACGGGAGGTTATTGGTGGAATGAGGCTAGCGACCTGTCGTTCGTGAAGGACAATTTGAAGGAGATCATGGACCAGGCCGAAGCATCCCGCGAGACGCCTTATGTGGTGATATGGAAGCCGGGCAGGAAACGGCGCAGTGACGCTGGCTGCTTTGGAGATGTTTGGAGGTGTCTAGTGTCAAGGCTCCATTGCATCCACCCCTCAGGTCTCACACCACGGATATCGAGCACCTAGCCTTCAAAACCTTGTCGCCGTAATTCGTTACAGGTCGTTGTGGGGCTCCGGCCCTTGTCCTGAAGAGTTGTTCGCATGTCTGTGGGTTCCATGTGCAGTGGTGCAGAGCTGCCACGTGGGCCGTTTGCTGAACGACCTTCTACCTTGTAACACTATGTATAGTCCGGTTTGCGGGCACGAGAGCCGCAGGACAGAGCGACTGCTTCGTTGGACGCACCTAACTACATGCGTAGTTTCAAGAAGCTGCAGTCATCGCAAAGACTGGACAGCCGCAGCTCGCGAAATATCGTGTACAGAGCGTCATCGGCCAAAATCTCTGCTACCTTTGTCAAGTCAGCTCAATGACACCGGGAACCTTTTTGCACCCTCATGTTCAGGTTGCTTCCGGTAGCAGTAGCATCAATGCGTCAAGAGCTCGCAGTGAGCTGCGCCGAGGAGCAACAGCTCGAGGACTGTGCGCAGGCTTGGGATCCGATAGACTCCTGGTCGTCGGGTGAAGCCTCAGAGAGTTGTCATTGCCAACGACATCGGTTGTGCTGATTCAGGGTCATCGCTAAAGCCTTTTTGAGCTCCTTAGGAAATCTGCGGAGGCTTGCTCTCCGTTTGTTTTTTTTGAATTTTAAGGAAGCCATCGCAGCTTTCGGGCATGTCAGGCCACGTGCCTGACACTGGGTTGCCAGCCATAGTTGGTGTGCATGTGCAGTCCATGATCACCGGTAGAGCTTTCTTTCGAGACATAACCGCCATAGCCATGCTGGAGTGAATCGCTTCGGTGCAGGAGTGCTGGTGGACTGTCGACCGAATTCCATTGCCGTTACTTCGCCCAGAAGCGCAACTGCTCGTTCCAGGACCAAAAGGATTGCCTGTCTTAAAAGCGCGGTCGATTTCGCAGCTCAAAATGGGTATAAGTTCAACTGCCAACTGCAGCGTTCGAGCTAGACAGAGGCGGCCAAAGCACAATGACAACCGCAGCCAAGAGCAAAGTCACACGAACGGTAGGGATTGGTCTCCTCGGGCCATGCATGTTGAAGGGGTTCCCTTAATTCGTTCCCTTACATAAACCCCCTATATATACCTTGTACCCTATACACCTAAGTAGCCCTTAAATAACCCCTAAAGAACCACTAAGGTCCCTGAAAAGGGTCCCGGCTTTAGTCTCTTGACATGTCGTGTCAGAAGATCTGCCAACGCCAATGCACTGTGCGCTTGATGGGCCAAGGGGTATCATGAAGATCTTTCTGTGGCAGCCTCGGCCAGTCCTGCTGCCTCTGAGCATCGTTCGTTGCTTCCGCGAGCGATCGCACGGTGAAGCACCACACGTGTGGAGGCCCCGTCTTTGCAGCTCTTGGCCGTGCAATGTGGAAAGATCTGTCCAGGTCAGGTCCACTGCCGTTAACCATCGATTGGCACGCCTGTCTGGACAACGTGCGAAATAGATGATGAAATGCGAGATTTGCAACTCCTGCAAATGCCCATTGAAAAACACAAATTCTTGGGTACAAAAAAGAAGGCCAGCACAATTCATGGGCGAACCGAACCGCTTGCGCAAGAAGAACAGTTACTGCCAAGAGGGAGGCCGACAAAAAACGAGAGACTTTCCTTGTTCTCGGGTTCTTCTTTTAGGCGTTTAACATTTACATTACCATAGTTCAGGAAACCATGTTCTTTATCATAGATTGAGATTCTGGTAGCTCAAATACAACTCCTGAACAAGAACCCAGTGTCTTCCCCTTCACGTACTATTCTGATGCAGAAGAAGCTGAAGTGTCTCATCTTGGGCAGTTGGCTCCCAAAGGTTCCCAATTACGTTTAGGAGCTTAGGGGGATAGAAGTGCAGCTACTGGTGTGGGTAATGTGGATATGTAGTGCTGCGAATCCCGCGCGTGACTTCTGAGTTCAGAATCAACCATCGCTAGACTAGTGATTTCGTGCAAACCACCTGGGCCTGCCTGCGGATAGTGCAGGAACCACCATTCTTGCCTCCGACGTTTGGCATACCGGACGGCGATCTCCCGGATGATTTGCCCGTGGGCTATGAGATGCGGGAGGCTCATCATGCTTGCCTAGGTCGGTGTCGGCCAGGTTTGCGAATTGCGAAGTGGCATAATTTTATGAACAAAGGGGTGGCAGCAGTCGCACGACGGCGGTTAACAAATTGGAATCTCCTGCAGGTTTGCAGGCACTTCTAAGATTGGACTCCTTACAAGGACCCCCCGCCGAACCGCCGCAACAAGGGACCCTAATTTGAATAAGCCCCTGTATGACAGGGCTTTTTTCTTGGAGTCGTAGGACAATTTGTTCTGGTTTACTTTTGACAATGATGCATAGATACAATTTAATTTTAAAACTATAATTACAACTACTACTTATTGAGTTGGTAACTGGCGGAGAAACAGGGTTTGCTGACAGGTAAATGCTGACCCTGAGCAACGTGATCTTCAGCTCTTCGCTACACCTCTCCCTGGGTGCCTCATGTGAGTGGCGAAACGCCAAGGACTTCTGCCATGTTCTATGTTCAATTACATGATGTTGAAACGAACATGTGTCATCAAGTGTGATGGAATGTTGCTTCGCCGCAGTTAGGACATGGATGTTCGAAAGGCAGACATTCAGCTGTTTTTTGGGAGGAGTACTTGGAGTGCTTAACCTATCTTGACCTTGCAGTGTGACTGTTGGCTTTCAAAATACGTCGCCCTGCGGTTTGGGCTGAGCACCGCGTAGTTCATCAACAATACAACAGCCCTACAACCTATCCAAGAACCTGCCAAATCATCTAGCTGAATGGCAAGGACATGCAACATGCAGGTCATGCAGAGAGAACGGCTCGCAGAAACAGAATGAAGCAAAGGAGCACCTCTCCCTCACGAAGTTGTTTGAAGTTCCGAAAGATAAGTTTGAAAACAGAACTTGCTCAGGCCTTTTGGGGGGCATGCCCCGTGTTTCTTCAGATCCCACTTCTGCTTCGTATGATATGCAGGTTCGACCCTCGTTGCCACTGCAGATGGTGGAGTCATGGAACCCACGTGGTTCCAACGTTTCCAACCAGCTGAGAAGTGGCCTGGTGGCATGAGGCTGTCAGACAGGTCTGCTATGGGTTTCCCACTGCTGCGGAAGGCATGTCAAGACACGTCAAGACATACAGAATCAGACACACCTACCGTGACATGGCACTGCGAAGCAGCTGTCAGGCCGCCACGGCCTCGCTGGGGAGAGAAAGCTGGCGAGCCTCGGTTGTCGACACCAGCGCCAGGTGGGGAATGGGGATTGGATAGAAAATGGATGAGGGTTGCAAAAGAATGGGGGGGCTACATTGAACCACATTGCAATCCGGAGATCTTGCGCCCTGGTTTTCGGACCATGATAGATCATGTGGTTCCATAAGCAGTGCCCTAAGCGCGTGATTTCCCAATTAAGCAGGACCATTTCGGGATGGTTTGGGGTACCACTGTGGCCATGGATAACACCAGGATGGTAACCCTTGGATTTGTCGTTTTTCAGAGTCTTTCCCACTCCGCACTCCTTTGCATCATCCATATTATTGAGGTGTAGCTGATATTGTTACTTTGAGGCCCTTCCTGTTGCAGTGCCATTAAATCCTTTGGTGGGAACACAAGAAGGATGAGAAGTTCAGGATGATGAAGGATGCAGAATGGAAGAAGGTTGCAGGCCATGTTTCCAGCGACAGGTGGCTGCGCTGCCTCTCCAGATTGGCAGGCTGAAAATGACAAGTCGAAGGCCCCTGGCTTTCCCCTTGTTTGTGAATTTCATTCGAGCTACGCCTCAAGCAATGCCTTGTGAGCTCAGATCCATTCCATGTGTCAGCTCAAGCCATTGTCAGCTTCACCTCAAGTTGCTGGCTGACCAGCCATGGCGCCTTCGAAAATGCATGGCTCGGGTACAGCGGGAGTGCTGTACAAGAAAATACTTTCTGGGACGAGGGTGGTCTGGTTTTCTTCTTTTGATAGCGGCTGGTTTTATGGGAATATTTAATCTGGGATGGGTCAGGGTAGTCTGGTTTTCTTAAGGCCGTTTTCTTATATATGGTCAGGCGTCTGGCGTTCCCAGCCCCCCCCCCCCCCCCCCCCTTGGTATGGTCTGCTAGGGTGGGTGGGGGGGGTGGCGGGTGCGGACAGGATGGTGGGATGGTGCTGGCGGCCAGGGCTCACACGCAAGCCCTTCGCAAGCAAGCCGTAAACCCTATAACGCAGCGCGTGCCCTTGTTTTGAGTAACCTTAAGTTGCACTTCCAACCCTACACCCAACCCTAAACCCCACCTAACTGCAGGCTCTCAGCCTGAAAGCAGAACATACACCGCAAGTCCTCCCTAAGCCCTTGTCGACTCGAAGCGTTATATCTTGTAACCGTAAACCCAACACTCAAAAGCTTAAGCTAAACCCTAAACCCCAAAACCCCACAACCACCCCACAGGGGGAAGAGGGACCCCACACCCCACACCACAGGGGAGGGGGGGTCCCACCCTATATCCGGACCATTGACCTTTGGGGGGGGAGGGGGGGGGGCCGCGGAGCGCGTGACCATATATAGCTATGTCCAGGGCCCGTTCCAGAACCCACTCAAATAAGAAAACGAGACTCTGGCATTTTCTTATTCTCCTTCGTTCCAGAACCCAGCTAAAGACCAGGAGGATGCCTACGATCCCTGAAAGCTGTGCTTGGAAGCCTTGGAGGGGAAACTTCAGCAGGGTCAAGGCACGAAGTGCCTAGGACACCCCAAGTACTAGGGCTAGGATGTTGGGCAAAGGCCCCTGATGTATGGAATCCCTCATACAGCACAGGCCTAGTTTACGCGCACTAGTATGACAGAACGAAATAAGAAAATGAGACTCGCGGACGAGGGTACCCTGGTTTTCTTATTTTAACAGTGCTTGGTATATATAGAACCCTATCAATCGCAAAATCCAGAGTCTCATTTTCTTAGTCCAATGTTTTCTTAAATAGTGCTGTTGCTGTACTGGTTCCGGCAATGCAGCGGGCGGATGCTGGGAAGAGCGCAAGGGAACGTACTGCTTGGATCGCAGCGGAGACAACCAAAGTGGATCTCTTTCGCTGGAAGCGTGTCAAAAGCGGTGCCGATCATCGTCCCGTGCGGCCATCACCTACTACCCTGGGCACGAGCATCGCGCATGCTACGTAGCAGCCACACATTGCGCTCCTAACACTTCCATTGCTGGAGGCAACTTGTACGTCAACTACTGTGACATTCAAAACTGCCCGGTCATTGTTTCCTCGAATGGAGGCGCAAGTACCTCTCAACCATGGTTTTGTGGTCTATATTCGAGGATAGACGATAGCCTGCACAAGCGGCCCATATACCAGGACTCTACCGGATTCCCATTGTTCCTGTTCTATTCAAAACAGGTCAGAGGATGGGCCATAAAATACATGTTTTCCGACCCCGACTATTCCTGGCAGGATCTTGAACTTTACGGTGCACGCGAGTTTGCTTCGTGCCCTCAGCACACAACTGGTGTTTTCGAATGGCACCATTATTTCGGATGGAGGCGGGGAGACATCAGCATGAAGGTCACCACCACCACCACCACCACCACCACCACCACCACCACCACCACCACCACCACCACCACCACAACTACCCACCCTACCCCCAAAGCGGAAATTGCTGCTGAGTGGATAGAGAGCCATGAAGTTACCCTCTTGATGTGCTCTATCATGCTCCCCTTCTTTGTGCCGCTTTTTGGGTATGCATTGCGCAAGTGCTGTCGTATGATTCGGGAATGCGGTGAAATCGGCGCACAGGACGCCATGCACCAAACCCTGGCAGAGATCAAGGAACTTGTGGAGTCACCCGAACAGCAGGAGGAGCAGGAGTTCCATGTGATCAACCCGCAGACTTTGAAGAGTTTGGATCCCTTGGTCAAGGAAAAATTGCAGAGAAGCAGAAACTCTTTCACTATTACAGAGAAAGGTGTGGTGAGGAACTCTGCCTGTGCCGAGCGATTTCACTCTACTCCAATATCTTCATGCGGCTCTTTCTCTCCTACATCTTTTTTGTGAATGTGTCCGGCGTCCGAACGCTGCTTGACGAAGAGGGTCCGACGGTAGGAAGCGATCTCTACTGAGTGGCGGTTGCATTTGCTTCGATTTGTTATCTCTTGGTCCTTGTTGAGTCCTGCATGTCACGGGAGACGGACTATCTGCGAAATATGGGCAACATGCAACAGACGAAGACAGCCATTGACCAGATGGTAGCTCTCGAGCCGAAGCTCAGCATGACCGCTGTTGCGTGGCACGGTGAGCAGCGAACACGCCAAGTTTGCAGAACAGATCAACAAGGCAACGCTTTCTACGTGATGGAGACACACATGGAAGCAGTGGTTAGTGCACATATTTGCGAGTGCATTCCCATCAGATACTGGCGTGACATTTCTGCCGATGATGTCCTTCTTGGCGTGGCCGATGAGGGCATCACCACACTTTTCGTTGAGAGTCTCATTTGTGCAGGGGACGTTCAGTGTTCGGAGGTGATCGACAGAACTTACGGCCAATTCAAAGACGATTATCGGCACAAAGACGTATGTGTCGACTTTGACCTGAGCTACTAGTACCAGGTTCCCGGCCTTCAAAAAAGGCTGACCATTTGCCGAAAGCCTTCACCACCTTGGTGGGCCAACCTAACCATCTTCTATTTCTCATCTGTGGTTGGTATGACCTGGATCTATCGGCTTAAGTTAAAGATGTCGGCATCTACAAGCTTGGTCCTGGTGAAGCAAGTCTTTGTAGCTGAAGATGATGCAGCTCAAATGCAAGCGGCAAGAGAATTGCCATTGCCCAGCGAAAACAGGTGACAGTTTTTCGAGATGATGGCTTGTCAGACCCGCCGGAAAGGCTCAGCACAGCAGCTAGGGCAGCTAGGGTCACAAATTTCGGGCCAGTGGCTATGTGGGCCATGATGATGTGTTCGTACAGTGTGAGTTCATCTAGTAGCATGTTGGAGACAGTTGTGCAGAATGCTGTTCTCCAACTTGAGCAGCGCCGTGCCCATGGCGAAATGGCACAAAAATGAGCTGTAGTCTATGGACCGAATGAACCGCAGCTGATGCAGATCTTCGTGCTGGCACACCTGCGAGCGTTTGACATTGCACATCTCTTTATCATCTGTCCACATCCGTGGCAAGAACAGTCCTGTGCTTTATTGCTTCGCTCATGCTCATACGCTTCTTCTCTTTTCCATCAATATTTACTGTAAGATGACATCTAAATACATATGACTGGTTCTTCGCAGGAGCAGCTACCTCTGCCAAGACAGTTGACCCGACTCTTGCTGTGGATGGAAGTTGTGATCCACCATCGGTTTCTGGTGTCAGGTCAGTGAAGATCCTCACAGAAAGGTTGCTGATGGAATCTATGACCTTTGTCTGCACCTTAGCCAGCTGAGCAAAGTCAGTGCTACAAGGCCATAGGCGCCATAGGCCATAGATTCCACCAGCCCTAGCTGCTGCAACACTGTGGAATCCCGGTGCAGTCGCGGCCTGCTGGACCCAAGACGATCTAAGGACATTGAAGACATGATGGACACTTCGATCCGTCTTCGAGAGTTCTTTCTGTGAACAGGCATCTCAGCATGGCATCCCAGCTAGACGAAATATCAATCTGAAAACATGGTTTAGGTTTTTAATGCGGGTTCGGGGTTCAGAGCTTGCCTGAGGTTCCGGAAACAGCATGCGGCTGCTGGGCGAGCGGTTCGAGTGCTCGTGCGAAAATTTCTGTGCTCACAATCGCTTGGGTTTCGTTCGGATTCAACTTCAGGGTGCAGAGTTTTTGATCCGGCACAGAGTGGTTAAGGCTCTGGTATGAAAGCGTTTTGGGTGCCGAGAGTTGGGCAATCTGTTGATGGAGTTTAATGCAAAGCTGTGCCCGGAGGTCACTATGGTCTGACCCCGAGTGTGAACCTCGACGTCTGAATCCTACCCGTTACCCACCTCCACATCCCTACACCCTAAAGCCTTAATCCCAAGTCACGCCGCGATGACACATCCCTCGATTCGAAGGCCAGTTTGGTGTGAAGTGCGTAGCACGTTGTTCATGCTGGTGAAGGTACCCCGAGAACATCTTTGTCTTTGGTTCTTGGCAGCTGAGTTATTCTCTGCACGCACTCTACTGCCTCGTTACATTGGCCTCTGGCCGTTGTGTGGTCCTGAAAAAGGTCTTGTCTTGCAATGATGTATCGTGCCTGTCATCGCTCGGTGAAAACGAGTAGAAATCGCTGGCATTTCTGTGGGGGGAAAGAACTGACATTTCCCATGGCTACTGCCGAGAATCCTCCCGCCCCATTCTTTAGTTCTCGAGCGGATGGTTGCCGGCGGGCCGAAACCCAGAATGGTACTTCATGGAAGCCCTCACATGGAGCTTCGTGTTTCATTCCATATGTCTTTGCAGTGGCTCAGAGCGCCTGACCATGAACGGCCTCAATCTTGCCCTAAGCCCTTAAACCCCACACAGAAACCCATGCCTCTTATCGAGTTGGAGCATATCAAAGACCTTGAAAGCAGAGCGTCCTGAATCTAAACACTTCGATGCTGGAAACTCTGTCGAGCTCTCATCGGAATCACCGGAAGTTGAAACCAGGTTTAGGGTTTCTTAACCCCGAAATGCTGAACCACTAACCCTAGACTCAGCGACAAAAAGCGAAGCTTCCACTCAAACGAGTCGAACCCCGGGCGCCATGGCGGATCGTACCGCTGCTCTTCAGGCCAGTTCATGATCCGAGCTGGGAGGCTATCAACTATGATTATCATAACTGAGTGTTAGTACAAGTATCACAGGTATGATTCCCATGATTAGCATTATGGCCCATTATGGCTACCCCTCGCTGCACAAAGTCCTTGTCGTCGTAGCAGTAGCAGGGGGGCAGTAGCAGTAGCAGTAGCAGTAGCAGTAGCAGTAGCAGCAGTAGCAGTAGCAGTAGCAGTAGCAGAAGCAGTAGCAGTAGCAGTAGCAGTAGCAGTAGCAGTAGCAGTAGCAGTAGCAGTAGTAGTAGTAGTAGTAGTAGTAGTAGTAGTAGTAGTAGTAGTAGTAGTAGTAGTAGTAGTAATAGCAGCAGTAGTCGTAGCAGTGGTAGTAGTAGCAGTGCTAGTAGTAGTAAGGAGTAGTAGTAGTAGTAGTAGTAGTAGTAGTAGTAGTAGTAGTAGTAGTAGTAGTAGTAGTAGTAGTAGTAGTAGTAGTAGTAGTAGTAGTAGTAGTAAGTAGCAGTAGCACTAGCACTAGCACTAGCAGTAGCAGTAGCAGTAGCAGTAGCAGTAGCAGTAGTAGTAGCAGTAGCAGTAGCAGGAGTAGTAGTAGTAGTAGTAGTAGTAGTAGCAGCTGTATCAGCAGTGGCAGCGGGTTTAAGGTTTGGGAGTTTCGGAATTCGGGCTTGTGGTTGGATTTTCGAGTTGAGGTCTTAACTTGATCCACAATGCATTGGGAGCAGTGAGCGTGCAGGTGGTCAAATTTGGATTAATGTTTTCGACTGCCATTGTGGGTGACTTAGACTGCATCTGCAAGTATCGCGGCTGCACTTCGGTGCCTTCCCAGAGATCCCAATACCCCTTAATTAAGTAATATACCCGAAACCGTAAAATTAAGGCCCCCACAACGCAAGGTTTCTTTCCGTAATCGAAAGGTATTGGGATCTCTGAGTTCTCACTGTCTTGTTTATTTCAGGCCTTTGGTTGAAGTTTCGAGGGTTTCGGGCCGTTCCTGGGCCCGCGCTTTGAAACGATAGGGCACCTTTGACGCATTGAGGCCTTCATGCCCGGATAAGGGGTCGCCTATCCCAAGACTACCCTAAACCCTAAACCGAAAACCGAAAACCCTCAACCCAGCATTGTCTCACCGACCCGGACCTTCCCGTTTGTTTTAACTTGTCTTAGCCGTCGGGTGTAGCTCTTGAAAATACCACAAGGTGTCCCTTCACCAGACACACCCTTCTCCGTATCCATTATAGTTTCTAAACCCTACCATTGGCTAAACCCTAAGCCCGAAACCCCTAAACCCTAAACGGTCAGGAGTCCAGGCACCACTCTTTGATGAATGAACGTGGTGCTCGCAGGTTTGCAGTCTGCCAGGTGTCTTCGTAAGCAAAGTATACGGTGGTCGAATAACCAGTGCTGGTGTCCCCTAAAAGTCCGTATACCCGTATGGTTTTCGTATAATGTATCCCAAAACCCTCTAAACACGAGGCCCTAAACCCTAAAACCAAAAACCCTAGTGTAATTTTTTAGGCCCCCTTGTTCATAGCAAGCATCACTGAGCCTGTGATCTTGAGATGTGGCGTTGGCGCCCTCGGTAGCTAATGGGCTTAGAGGTTAGGGTTATGGAAGTCATCCGCCCAATGTTTCGAAGATGTTTCGATTGTGCCCTTACCCAGCCGGATCCTTCTGCAGGCGCGCATTGCGCAAGTCAAGCGCCTTGCATGACATTGAGGGGTGCTGACTCAAGGGCCCGAATAACTACGTAGTAATGTCGTTCTCCCATAACCCTTAATGTTTCTGTAATTCTACTACAGTATGCAGTATAATGTCCCCCCAAGCCCTCTACACCCTAGCTCCTAGTCCATTTAGCTAGGCCCAATGTATGTACCACCGCCTCAAACATGTTGATCACGGTTCTTAGGGAGGGAGGGCTCCAGTTCATAACGATGATCCTGGTTGTGAATGAGCCCCACGCTCTCCGAACCTCAAGTCCGGACAGAGCGCTTGGCAAAAACCTAAAGCAAAGACTGTTTAGGGTTTTGAACTGAGTTCTTCGCGAAGTGCTGCCTAAAATCCCCAAACTAACAGATGTACGTCTGAGAAGATAAGCCCTACATCCCAAACCCAACGCTCTAACCGCCAGTCATGCCTCGGCAGCAATCCTTTCACGGGTGTTAATTGTGGCGAGACTAGTGCAAGCAAAGATGTTGTAACCTACACTCTGGACCTATGCCCTAAACTTTAAAGCATGGAATCCCAGTGTTTTGACGCCTAATCCCTACACCCTTCTGCATCTTTCGTGCATTTGTGGAACCTCGAGTTTGGTTCGGGGTTTGAGGCAATTTAGAGGGTCTAGGTTTGAGGGCTGAGCGGAGTTTTGAGTCTACTTTGTTTAGGGTTGAGGGCTTAGGGGTTGAGGAATGAAAGGACCTGGCCTCAGGTTTTATGGCTTCAAAAGTCCCTAGAGATTTCACTTCAACTCCGCCAGAAAGCTCGAAAGAGGTGAGTTCCTGTGCTTCATAACCCTGAGACTGAAATCTTGCATTCCACGCCCTCAATAATTAAACAGCCTAGTTCCTTGGTTTTGTAGCATGCGCAACAAAATGGGGAACGAACACGCTAAACCCTACAACCTGAACCCTTCACTGGTACTTTGAGGGGAGGGAAGGCTCAGCTGCATAGCACCTCGACCCCAAACCCCAATTTAGCGGCTCCCCTGTGCGATGTGGCTGCATTCCCGTCTTCACGGCTTAGATGACATTCTACAACGACGAAGCCGCCCATTAGTGCTTATCACATCCGGGTTCGAACTTTCGCCTAAACCCTAAACCCTAAACCCCTAAACCCCTAAACCCTAAACCCTAAACCCTAAACCCTAAACCCTAAACTCTAAAAATCCGAAAGCCCTTACCAAGGCCGGTCCCTGCGACAGTCCAGCTTCTCGAGAAGCAGTGACTCGGCAGCAAGGTGGGGTTGCCTCGGCCAGAATTTCACGATGATATCTGTGGTGTTTTTCATTCATAGGGTTGTTCCGGCTTTGTGGAGATGTTTACAACGGCTTGGAGGGTTTGGTCTTGTCTGGGGTTTCTGGCCGACGCCGTGGCTCCAGTTACCTGGTATCTTGGCCGGTATACCCGACAAAAACGGAGGGGTCCGCACCTCTCACTTTTTTTTTTGCATGTTTTGAGGCTGCCTCCCGGTAGATTTGGGGTGCAGAGTTTGAGCCAGGTGTTACTTGTAGTGTTATGTGCTCGCTTTTGCCGAGTCCTTCAAGGGTTCGGGGTTTCAAGTTAAAATTTGGGACTAACTTACAACTGGGAGTTTCCGAATATAGGGGACCCTAGTATGGTATCCTAAATAGTAGGATCCTTGTTATAAGGACCCCACAATAAGGTACCCCTTTTTCCGGAAGTTCCCAACTGGCAAGATGCTTGAACTCTTAAGCCCCTGGGCCTGTAGCCGAGAAGACCTACCTGTTTAGGGTTCCTTATTATGGTTTCTTTTTATAGTTCCTTAAAATCTTTTCGGCTACAAGCCCCTTGCTAAACAGTGCAGCCTAAACCCAGCACTAGACAGCACACCATTAGATCTTCGAGCTGTGCCCTCGCCTGCTCTTCCGAAACCAAGAACGACCCTAAACGAATGCCTCACATCAAAAACTGCGAAACCCCGAAGGAAGTCTGAACGACACCTTAAACCCAAAGAGCCCCTAAACCCCCCAAAGCCTAAACCCTTAAGCCCTAAAGGAGCCCGCAATTGAGACCCCTTCCATCTCCAAGAGTGCTTAAAGGATCATGGGACTTAGTAACTGGGGTTATAAACAAGGTAACTATGCTCATAATTACTTATAGCCCCATTTAAGGTACTTATAACCTTACTTACTAAGTCCCAGACCCTCCAAGTGATCGAAGCTAGAGGCTGCTGAATGGCGCGGGGGCCAAGGAACGAGGAGATCGAGCCGTCAAAGGGCTCCAAGGGTGGGACAAAGGTAGGTGGGGCAGAAAAAGGGGCCTGAATAATTCGAAGAGCCCCTTTTATACTATAACAATGAGGAGGACACCCCCCCAAAAATACGTAGTATTGGTAATTATTTAGGCCCCTTATAGTAATCCCACGTGAAGAAAGGGACCCTTTTTTTCTGCTTGAACTTCTTCCCACCTCTTGGGACTCCAAGCTCTGCGCTTCGTACGTTTCAGAGTCTAGGGTCCTGGGGTTTGAGAGTTTAGGGCTTTCGGGGTTTGGGGTTTTAGGGGTTCGGGCTTAGGGTTCAGGGCTTCGGGGTTTGAGGGTTTTCGGTTTCATAGCTTAGGGACCTGCCCCTTTTTTCTTGGGCTGGGAGGTTTAAGGACATTTTCCTGGGCGTTCGGGGTTGGCGTTGGGGGGTTTGGGGTTTCGGCTTCGATGGGTAGGGCTTTTGGGTTCAGGATTTGGGGGTTCTGGCTTTTGGGATTTAGGGTGTCAGGTTTTTAGTTCTGGGCTGCTTTCGCACCACAAGTTTCTCATAGCATGTAGCCCACAGTTGGGGTTATAAGCACCCCAACTGGAGCTCTTCTACATGTATCCCCAAGTAGGACCTGCTTACAGAGTTCGATGTTCGTCTAAATCGATGACGTTGTCCTCGAACTTGAGGAGGGGCTCGGGATCTGTTTCGGAGACTGCCACCGCTCGGTATCAGTGACGTAGCCTTTGGGGTAGTATCTTCAATAGATATAACTCCAAACCGCAGATCCTCAGCCGTCAATATCACAGGCCCCTGACAGTACCTGCAGGAAAGGCTTTCACTGACTTCAGGCCACTCGAAAGAGCCAGTGAATGACCCACCGGCTCGCCAAGTGGCCCAACTTTGGGATCAGAAAATATCATGATTTGAGCTGATTCGTTCATCAGGAGCCTACAGCAACCCAGCAAAATTTTCCTTGGGGCCTGCATGCCTCAGCTGTAAACCCCGCAAATCCAAATTACCAACCGTGGCTGAGGCGACAGGGAGATTCGAGCACAAGGCACGCCAGCGGCAGAGTGCTTGCAGAAATTTTTTGAGGTATTGAAATTCAAGGTTATGGTCAAAGTAACTAGGTTAAGGCTAAATGATTCTAAGGTTTTGAGGAATTAATGTATAGGGCAGGTTTAACGAGTTAAAGGTTTCAAGAAATTAAGACTTGGGAGGGTTTTGGAGGTTTAAGTAAGTGTTAAGGTTCGACTACAAGGCTTGCGGTTGCTGTTGCACCTATACTGGGTGATGGTTTCTTGTACACGGATCTCCAAACAAGAAATGTGTTTTCTTGATCTTTACAACCGAAGATAATGGAGTGAATGTGTATGTGGTTCGTTGACTTCGGATTTAGCGTTCGAGACTTTTTCGGGCCTAGTCGTAGGATTAGGTTGCAGGTCTGGTGTCTAAGGGTTTATCAGGCGATCATGGATAGAAGAGTCTTCGATGAGAAAGCTACTTGGTATTTCGGTAGGACCCCGTTTTTACCTCGTCTGATCCCTTATTTCTGTGTTTGGACTGATAGAGTTGAAGAACATGTGGGGCTGGGACTAGGTGGGGGTTCCGATGACTCTGGCGAGGGCACACCCCAAGGGGCCTCTAGCTGTCTACTGAACGCATGCGTGTTAGCCTTAGCACTAGTCAGAGGGTCAGGGGACTTAGTAATTCGCTTATAGTTGGGATTAGAAGCGCCCTGGGTAGAGTTATCCTGGTTGTTATCCCCAGTTCTGTGTCCCATGGTCTTTTAAGATCCAGAGGTCTGCGTTGTTTGCCAGGTCCCTTAGACCCTAAACCCTAAGCCCCTCAATTAGATCCTTAAGCCGGCAAAGAAGTCAACAAAGACCAGGTGTCCAGTCCATCACCAAGATACGCCCTCCAGCTGAGCCGCTCACAGACTTGCTGGTACCTGGGTTGATGTTGGCAGTTTCAGGACTGCAGGGGTCCCTCGGGTTACACAGGGGTTTAGGGTTTGGTTTCGGGTTTAGAGCTAGCGGAGCTTGGAATATGGAGCCTACTATTTAAGATACAGTGTATATTGGTCCCCTGATCTAGCTACCAATGAATCCGAGTAGTAGAGAGTAGCTCAGAGCGCGCACCGTCCTGAGTAGAACATCTGCATACAAAGATGTATATATATATATATATATGTACATATATACATATATATATATAGAGATACATTTATGCATCATATTCAATGGGATTTGATCGCGTTTTTGCAATGATTTTGGTGATGTTCTTGTATTTCTGCTGGTATCACGGCTGCTGGTGCTGCTGGTGCTGGTGCTGGTGGTGGTGGTGGTGGTGTCGTCGTCGTCGTCGTTGTTGTTGTTGTTGGGTTTATCCGCCCCCCAGGTTTACAGTAGCTTTTGCGCATGAACCCCTGAGACTCCGAGTGTGCAAACAGGAAGTTGTTTTAGGGTTCCCAAGCTCGGGGGCGCATTTACACGATGTTTACTTTGGAGCGTTAGGAGAAAAGCCTTGAACTCGAGCCCCACCGATAGATTTATGCAACATGTAACCCTACACCCACCCCAAAGACCCTAAACTCTAAACTCTTTAAGCCCTACTGAACTCTTTGTAGATTCTAGCCGTACCACGAAGTCATAGATTGAGACCAGATTACCTGCACGAAGCCTTCACGCAGCCTTGAGCGGGGAGCTCGTAGTGCCATTGGGTTGAAGAGTTTAGGGTTTAGCGTTTCGGGTGTTTTGGCTTTTGGAGTTTAGGGTTCGGGGTTTTGGGATAAGAGCGTTTAAGGGGCGGCCGGGCTTAGGGCTCAGGGTTTACTGTTTAGGGTTTTGGGGTTTAAGGTTTCGGGTCTAGGATTTTGGGGCTTGGGTCTCAGGTTTAGAGTTCTCCTTTGGGAGACTGCTTCAGAACCATGAAGCTGAGCCAACAAAGGCACGGCTGATCCAGCACGAAAACTGGCCGCCTCCTCGGTGGAGCTTCGATCCTGATCGACTAACATGTTAGCCTAAACCCTGAACACCTCAAACCCTGGACTCTAATCCACTAAACCCTAATCCCCTAAGCCTCTTACATCCGTAATCTCCTAAACCCCTGAACCCCAGCATAGATGTCTAGGCTGAGGTTTTTCGGGTCGAGTCTAGGGTATCAGCTAGAATCAACATTACGGCGAATGCAGCCTTGTCAGTACAGAAGCAGTAGTCTATTGGAACCATGTCTGGTTCGGCTTTGCTAGAAGTTCACGCAGGCCCCGGTTCAAAAGAGCGCAGTAGTCCATATCGAGCCCCAAAATCCTTTGAAAGTTCATACCGTAATTTTCAGGGAGGGTCGGGTTTTAAGCGTTGGGGTTTCGTTGTGTAAGACTTTAGGGGTAGATGATGGGAAAGGTGTTCCTATTCCTTAGACATAGAACCAAAACAGGGTTAGTGCGCGCCTGGATCCCTAGACCTCAACCCCTGAAGCCTAAGCGCTAAAAGCTTAAATTCCTAAACCCTGAACCCTAAATCCTAAACCCTACA
The DNA here is from genome assembly GCA_905221615.1 of Symbiodinium sp. CCMP2592. Classification (NCBI taxonomy): domain Eukaryota; class Dinophyceae; order Suessiales; family Symbiodiniaceae; genus Symbiodinium; species Symbiodinium sp. CCMP2592. Next base: position 794,046 of record CAJNDT010002157.1, on the reverse strand, counting down.
TCCTAAATCCTGAACCTTAAATCCTAAGCCTTACATCTTAAATCCTAAGCCTTAAACCCTAAACCCTCAACCCCTAAAAGTGAATCAAACAGGGAGTTGGGAGTTGAAGCTCAATGCGATGGAGCTCTGGGTTCGAGGTTCTCCAGTCGTCGTATCAGGATTTAGGGCCTTGGGGGTTTAGGGGTTCAGGGATTCTAGGTTTAGGGTTTGGGGGTTTAGGGATTCTGGGTTTAGGGTTTGGGGGTTTCGGGTTTAGGGTGTGGGGGTTTAGGGTTTAGGGGTTTAAGGATTTCAGGGTTTAGGGTTTAGGGGTCTAGGAATTTAAGGGTTTCCACGGTGCACAGGAAACACGCGCGGATGCGTGGCCAGGATAGCGAGCTCATACGAGACTGTTAAACGCGGGAACGATGCACCTAGTCCCAATGGAAACCCACATGCTCATAAAGTCAACGTAGCGAAAGTTGCACTGTACCAAGAAGATGCAGAGAACCTGACTCTTTAAGTAAGCTACGGGATGAACTTGCTAGGGCCCTGTCATGAATGCTGCGGGTTGTGCTTTTGTTCCAGGGGTGAGGGTTTCATCATCAAATGTAGAGGTCTGAATACGTAGCTGGTAAAAAAGTATCCTCTGATAGTACCTATACCAGTGTACCTCTAAGGTACTCAAGCCGGGCTTCTCTTGAAAGTTGATCAGAGGGAACCTTTCCGGATCGAGAGGGAACCTCTCCGGATTTGCATGGGGCTAGAGCCCAGGTACGTGCGGCGTACGGCCGCTGCTGCCACCGCGAAATGTGCCGAGTTGGAGGACACCGCCGAGATGGCCGTGCACAAGGCACTGGCTTTTCCGGCGTTTGGTTGAGGGGTTTGAGGGCTTTGGGGTCTTGGGTCTAGGATTTAGGGTAGTGTGACAGCCTAAATCACTAGCTACTATTCCTTAGGGTTCCTCTATAGCCATGTTATAATTTACCCCAAGGCTTGACTCTATTTGTGAAATCCCCGATGTTCATGGGTTCAGGCGCGGGTCGGGTTTAGCTTACAGAGTCGTTCTTTGGAAATGCGCTCTGGCTGGGCAGAAGCACAGGGGTCGAGGCTCCGGGGGGGCCTCAGGGTTCGCAATTCAGGTTTTGGGCTTTAGGGAGGGTTTTAGGGTTTAGGGTTTTAGGGTTTTAGGGTTTAGGGTTTTAGGGTTTTAGGGTTTAGGGTTCAGGCTTTAGGGTTGAGGGTTCAGGGTTTAGGGCTTTAGGGCTTAAGGGTTTAGCGTCTAGGGTTTAAATATTCGAGTGCACGCTCCGCACAAAAATGGATTCGGCCGACCGAGCTCAACTCATGCCGCGGAAGTCACTACATGATGGTTCAGGGCTTACAGTCTATGATTCTGAGCACCAAACTCGGCCCAGAAATACGACATCCTTAACCCAAGAACATGTGGCAATGCCAGCTTGAGGAGTAGTTTGGTGTGTAGGGTTTAGGTTCGATATTCCGTAATGTAGGCTTTCTCTTCGGGCATTCTTGTACCGTAAGTGCATTGCCACATGCAGCAGTCCCTATTGAACTCCAGTGGACTATGCCCCAACCCTGTTCTATTTGTTATGACCTACACTAGGTGCATGTCACTTGGAGACATTCCAGTTCTCTTTAACCTTTCTGCACTCACTCGAATGAGTTCGCGCTCAACTCCTCGACTTTGGCACTCGGGTGAACCTAGAAGCCTGAGCAGCTACCAGACAGTATTTTTGGGGCTCTTTGTCTTCCCAACCTAAACCCCGAACTCTAAACCCTAAACCCAAACCCCTAAACCCCCTAAACCCCCTAAACCCCACCTACCGTCCGATTGCCTCGTCTGTTAGAGGTAGCGGCTGCACAACTGGAGAACGAGGCGACCGGCTCTCGGATTGATCATTGGGGTTTAGGTTTCAGGAGTGTAGGGGTTTGGAGTCTTGGGGTTTCGGGTATGCAGTTGAAGGGTTTAGGGGTTTAGGGTCTTGCGTTTAGGGTACAGGATTTTTATTGGGTGCGGGGGCAAGGGTTTAGGGCGCAGAAAAGTTGAACGCCTGCTTCATTTGATAAGTCTGTTCACGACATGTTGTAGCCTAGTCAACCCCAAGCCGCTTGACCCTACACCCCAAACCCTGAACGCTAATCTGATTAGTAAGTCCCCTCATCCTTGAATGTTTGAAGTAAGGATCCTAGGAACATCCTTGGTGGGGGGGGGGGGGGGCTGGTCCAGGGACAAGTCGGAAGTCCGATATGCAGAAGCTCTTTTTCGGGGTTCAGGCCTAGTTTTGGGTTTAGGATCTACTGTAGAGGGTCTGGGGGTTGCGGGATTTTCGGGGTTTAAGGCTGGGGTTTGGGGTTTAGGGGCTGCAGAGTTCAGGGTATAGCGGTTTAGAGGTTTAAGGTAAGTTACTATAGTTCAAGACACCTCCACCCAGGGCCAGTTTCAGAAGCCCGGTTTCTCAAAAGACTCCGAAAATCTGTGGTATGATACCATCTGGATTAAGATTTGTTAAAGAGGTCAGAATGTATGTTAGCAGATCGCCTGCCCTATAGCCACCATAGAGTTAATACAGTTGCGGTATTATCCTAACATACCCCAAAGCCCCATGTAAGCTATGAAGGCCCCTATATTTCATAATCCATCTTCTGCCTCCAAAGCCCTAAGCCCTAAAATCTAAACCCTAAAACCCTTGCACCTCAAGCGCTAGATCACTAGACCCTAAACCCTACAACTCAACCCAAAATCCACTCTAAACCCTAAACCCGTAAACCCTAAACCCTAAGCCCACAGAGGGCCTCGGCAGTGGCAGTGGAGGACCCGGATGTGCGCATCTGCGTGGCGCGCTCCCTTCTCGCCATGCACCGGGCATCAGTTTCGGAGGCTCCTGGGGGTTCTAGAAGGGCTCGAAGAAGGGTGCTGTGTGAGGGTTGTAAGGGTTCTATCTAGGGGTTCCTGAAGGGCTGGTTATGTAAGGGTTCTTTCAGGGCTCTGTAACGGTGCTATGAGGGTTGTGAGGGTTCTATGTATGGGCTCTACGCGGTTTACAGGGGTTCTTTATTCAAGGGCTCTAAAAGGGTTCAACATCGGAGATCAACAAGGCTTAGGGTGCTGTAAGGGCTGTGTAATATACGGGATACAGGACGGTTCGAAGAGAGCTCCGGGGATTTTCGGCTTAGTTTCAGCGCTCTACAAGGGTTCTATATAAGATAAGCTTTGTGTAAGGGCTCTTCTAGTCTTGAAGGTTTTAATGAATACATGGGCCCCAAGAATATGATGATGGTAGCATCCGGTTTGAACTGGATGCAGGTCTTATTGCTATGACTCAGGCTCCCTAAGTATAGGGCTTTCGGTAGCTTGTCACAGGGTATGGGCTTTGCCTTCTGTTGCCTGGCCCTGGCCGCCTATACCCCAAACCCTAAGCCCTAAACCCTGAGCCAACTGGTCTTTCGTCGACGGCTGGGGTCCTTAGGCGGAAAAAGGAGCTCAAAGAAAGAAAAAACCCTGAGCCCTGCATCCCCATCGAAAGCCACTGCATGGCAGCTCCGGATTTCCCGCTCACAGCTCCGGGATTTGCCGATCTCAGGAACTTTGGTGCAGATTGCCCTAGGGTTTTACAGCAGGTTTAGGGTTTTAAAGCAGGTTTAGGGTTTTAAAGCAGGTTTAGGGTTTTAACGCAGGTTTTGGGTTTTAACGCAGGTTTTGGGTTCAGGTCAGGAGGTAGGATTCAGGGTTTCCTTTGTTTTGGGGCGCCTTGGATCTTCGTTCCTTCCTGAAACCAAAGCCCGAAGACCTGAGACTCCGAGGCTCTAAAGCCCTAAATCCCCCCAAAGGACGGGGCTTTGCGAAGACTTATAACGTACTATAGGGGCCGAAATAATTGCCAATACTCTTTTGGGGGTTCCAAAAAAGAATTATAGTATACTGGGCCCTCAAGCCTAAACCTTAATTGAACCCTGAACCCTAGCTGATGAGTCCTGGTGGGCTCGTTTTGGTTCTGGAAGCATCGGAATCCTACGGCAGGCGCCGCCGAAAAGCCGTGCACTGAATATCGTTAGGCCGGAGTGCTGCCACTTTGCCGTGGCGTTCTGTTTCGTTTGAGGTTTTGCCTTGGCTTCAAGGGCTGTAGTTGCCTAGGGTTCAGGGACAGGGGTTGAGGTCCTCGTGGTTTGGAAGTTCCGAGTGCTGAGGTTTGGATCTGGATTGCAGGGTTGAAAGGAAACCGAAGCCCTTAGACTCCCTAGCCCTAAACCCTGGAAGTGCAAACCCCGACCAGTAAGCACCTATAAACGCCTAATAAGCCCTTTGCTCCTTGAACCAAACTATCTGCACTATAAACGCCTAATAAGCCCTTTGCTCCTTGAACCAAACTATCTGCAAGTGTGTATGTACGGGCGGGGTTGTGTCAGGGTTTTTGCGGGTGTAGATAAGTTCGTGTTGGACTTTTGTGGAGGCATACTCGGTCTAGAGCAACCCTACGCCATATTCGGTCAAACGGTGCTTCACAACCTAAGCCCTGAACCCCTTAAGCCCTAAACCCTACAAACCCCAAGCCCGAAACCCCAAAGCCAAATCCAAACCCTGCACAGGGGACTGGGTGATGCTACTAAACTCTGGGAGCTGGCTCCAAGTAGCCTTTCGATGTTTAGGGCCGACGTTTAGGGCCCAGGGTTCAGGCTTTAGAATTAGGTCGACGGGGCATGGAGTTCAGGGTTTGCCGTTTGGGGTTTAGGGCTTAGGGTTCAGCGACTGCGGTGCGGTAACCCACCGCCGACCGGTTCGGAGTTTACGGTGTAGGTTTCCTAAGCCCTAAACCCTAACCCTTAAACCCTGAAGCCTGAACCCAACATGCAGTTATGTAGTGTACTTACAAGTCTACTTGTTACCTACTTCCGCCATGGTTTAGGGTGCAGGCTGTTCAGATGGCAAGCTCCTACTTCGGAAATTCTGCTGCTAGCTTGATCGACTGTTGCGTACTTCGAAACATGGGGTTTGGGGTTTAGGTTTTTTCCATGCTGACTGGCCACGGCACAGCGGAATGCTTCGACTGGTTTAGAGTTTAGGTTTGCAGCGTTGTCTTTGTGTTCCAGGGTTTCAGGGTTAAGGGTGGGCCTGCTAAAATGCTTTATATCTCTCGGATGTTACATTTTTATGTAGCAGAAAATTCACAAGGGCCCGTACCACCGTTTCTTTGCATTAAGGTAAAATATACTTCGTACAGTCACGGCAGTCGTGCCCATCCTTGTGGCTCTGAGCTAGAGAGCCATAAGAACCGTCATTGTAGCAGTTTCAACGATCGTCGGCGTTAAACTGGCAAGAGTAACCAAGTTGGCCATCACCACCACAGACAACGTCAAAAGACACAATCGATTTTTGCGTCGTCAGAACAACAGGAATTCTAGTATACTTAGCAGCAACAAGCACAAACGCACAGTACAAAATAACTGTCAACTTTTGATGACAGCCCTCGTAGCAATCGAAGGCAGGACATGTCACTACGTCCTAAATCCTAAACTGTAGGTCCCGAACCCAAGCCCTAAGCCCTCAACCCTTCGGGCTATTGAAAGGATCAGGGGACTTAGTGAGTGGGCTAAGTTTCTAGAGGGGTTCTGAGAGCTCTTAGGGTTTAGGGTCTATCGCTTGAGGATCAGGCGCCCTCGTGAGTTGTAAGTAACGAGTTTATATTGTAGTTATATCTATCGATAGCCCCAAGTAAGGTCTTTATCTCCTACTCGGTACCTTCATCCTCGCAGTGAGGGGTCTGCGGTACAAGCTTTTCTGTCGGGGAAGGCTTAGATGGTAAACATTACGGGGGGGGGGCGGACATAGTTTAGTGAGCTTCTAACAGCTCTATGTTTACTGCGACTAGGGTATGAGGTCCTAGCAGCCATCATAGGGATGGTTTTTAGTTTGGTTTGGTTCCACCCTGGCAGCATTCAGAGACGCTTTGGGATTCTTGAGGTTTGGACGAGTGTGCATCTTCCACATTTGTCTGTGATGCAGGCGTGTCTTCAAGTCATTTGAGGAGCTGGAAGGCCGAGCTTGCTTTAAGGATAGCTCAGATCAAACCGAGGTTGCCTCATGGTGTATGTCACATTCATGGACTGAAAATGTTTTATAGAGCCCTGATTGCAATCCATTCAGAAAGCCCAGAAAACCAGTGAAGCAGTATTCAGGGGAGCAAAGGAGGAGAGGTATGCGGACCCTTAGGGTGCGATGTATCGCGTGCAAACGTATGAAAGGTCGTGGTTTCAGGATAGTATTACTTATACAGATACTTGGGGTTCTCTAGATACAGTTACCTGACTTCCATCTCCACGCAGTCCCCTGATCCTTAAACCCTAAACTCTAAACCCTAAACCCTAAAGTCCCCTGATCCCTAAAACCTAAACTCTGGTCGAGGCCTGAGCTCGTCGGATTGGCGGTTTGGGGGTATATTCTTCCATAATTATAATAAGGAACCCCCAAGACCTTATTCTAATTATTAAGGCCCCTACAGTATGGTCTCGAGTTTTGGATGGTCACATCGGTGCCGTGATATTTGGCGGTCCGTGCGGTCCGAGAATCCAAAGTAAAGGTCTAGGCTTAGGGTGGTAGGGCAGGCCACCGATGAGCTTACAGTAAGGTGATGAAGGAAACATCTACTTTTGTTGCAATCACAGGTCTAGGTAGGTTATGGGCTATAAAGCCTCAACCAGCCACCCTTGTCAAGTTTTGTTTGGAACCCAAATGCATACCTCAACCTCCTTGGACCGATCCTTCTTGCAGACGATGGAGCTTGTGGCATATGGGAGTTTCCGAAAAGGGGACTCTAATATAGTACCTTAAATTGTAAGAGCCTTATTATAAGGACCTGCAAAATGAGGTACCCCTAATTTTCGGAAACTCCCATATTCCTTGCTGTGGATGATGTCCGAATCGGTCCGTCAACAATATGGACATGGATCAACAACAGCCACAAGTAACGCCACCACCTGCCCATGCCAGAAGAGCGCAAAGCAGAAGAGGCATTGAGACTCTGCTGCAAGAGTGTGACCCAAGAGACCACGTAACGACGTAACCACACCAACAAAGGGATGCTACGCTCAAGAGTCTGTGCAGTCCCTTAAAACCCTAAACCCGGAACCCCTAAGCCCTAAACCTAAACTGTGAGAGGCTTTTTAATTTACACTCACGGGTAGGATCTGCATAGATTTCATGTGCGACAGAAGGTTCCACGCCCCTAAGCATCCAAGGGTCGCGATGTCAATATGTAAATACAAGGAAGGTGTGTGTACGTGTATATATATATATGTATGAATATATGTATATATATATAATATGTGTGTCTACATATGTCTTATTGTCTTTTTGTTATCATTGTCATTGCTACTCTTGTTTTTATACCGGTAATATTTAAACTTATTAGTGTTTTCATCAGTCGTAGCATTACTGTCAGTATTGCTATTGCTATGATTTTTGATATTGTTTATGTTGCTATTGTTATCGTCAGTGTTTTTGTTGTTGCTGTTGTCAGTGAACTGGAACTGTTATTGTTACTTGTACTGATTTCGTTTTCTACTACTACTACTACTACTACTACTACTACTACTACTACTACTACTACTACCACTACTGCTACTCCTACCACTACAAAACAAAGCTGCAAACCACAACGCTAAACCCTAAACCCTGACACCTAAACCCTAAACCCCAAACCCCAAGTCGATCAAGCCGAGGCTTGACGATGATGCGCCCCTTCCTACGGCAAGGAGTCACTTGGCTTGCGGAAAGTTTCAACTTGTAGGGGGTTGTGGAGGTAACGAGGGCTTAGGCAATTTCGGGTTTGGGTAATCAGGGTTTGAATGGGGACTACTAATTACGTTTCAAATTGGGGAAGTGTCGCCTGTTTCAATGGTCCAATGGTTTAGCCTTCCATGGTTGTCATAGGGTTTCACAGGTCCAGGTCTGTCAAGGGTGTTTTGGGCGACGGTGCGGTTTTTGGGGTTGATTACGTTGCATACGGTATCGGCTTCATAGCTTTATACCTTATATGGTTTCATTAAGGATGAAGAGTTCAGCGGGCAGAGGGCTTCAGTTTGTAGGGTAAGTACGAAGAAGTAATTCAATTTCAATAAAGGATCTAGGGTTCAAGGTTTTCGGTTTTAGGGTGTACGGTTTGCGGTTCTAGGATGCTGAGTTGAGGGTACATGTATACAGGGGCTCGTGTAAAAGTTCTGTGCAGGATTCGAGCAGGATTCTCGGTTTTTGAGGTCCAAAGGCGGAGTCTACTTCCGCATCTCGGGTTCCATGCTTAGATGGTGTAGTGATCACAAGGGTTCGGAAAGGATTAACGGATCCAGGATCCTTTGCGTAAGAGGTTTCCCCATTCGCTTCACTTCACGGTACCTTGGAGCCTGTTGATTCACTAGGGCTTTGCTTTTCGGAGGTTTCAGGGCTTCGGCTTTTGGGTTGGGCTTAGAAGGCTCAAAAAGACGGGACAGGCTGCGGGTTTTGGGCTAGAGGGCTTGCGTCCGATCTAGATTCAAAAGCCGCTTCGCCTGAGCGTTTAACCCAGATATCAGACATCGTTAAAATGGAGTACCTAGTATCTTAGCCTAAACATCCTCAACGCAAGTTCCAGCTTTGCGGGTTTTCCGTACATTTTAACCCTTCTGAAACCCGCCCAAAAACCGAAAGCCGGCCTATTCCTGAGAAGCTTAGAGGACCCTCAGTCATCAGGACCCTTAGGGGGGTAGGGGGGAGGGGGGTAGGGAGCTTCAATACTTATATTAAGGACTTAATAAGGCCTAGTTAAGGAAGTATAGTCCCCTACCCCCTACCCCCTACCCCCCTAAGGGTTCCTATGTCTAAGCCCCAAACCCTTGAGGTTTTAGATTCGTTTCCATAGTGGGAGGGACTTCCGAGCAGCCAGACCTTGGATTGCAGGGTTTTGCAGTGTTTGAGGTTGGGGCTTCAATGTTTGATTTAGGGTTTTGTGGTTCAGGTTGTGGTTCAGGGGTGTGAGCATCAGTTTCTTGTGTTGGTTTTTTCCTCTCATAGGATCCCAGCCATAGAACACCTGTGAAAGTACTACTGTGCAGGGATGAACTATATGAGGTAGATAGGGCCAATGGGGCCATGCACATGAACGCGAGACCAGATAGGGCCTTCTTTGGGGGATCCAGTTTTTGCATCTTTTTCCTTTAACTCTAACGCTGCTTTTGACATCTTTGAACAATCGACCCTCAAACCGCGAACCTAAGACCCTAAACCCGAAACCCTGAACCAAACCTTAAGCCATCAACCCTGAGCCCACTACCAAACCTTGAACCCAAAACCCTAGAACTCCCTAGACCCTAAACCCCAGACCCCCCTAAATCCCAAAAACAGCGCCCGGAGGCGACGACAGCATGCAGAATTGTGCGCTTCCCGGCGCGGTTGCTGCCGAAGTCGGCGGCCTCGCTGTCCAGGCTCGGTTTGGGTTTTAAAGCCAAGGCAAAGGTTTATGGTTTGGCTTTTAGGGTTCAGGGTTTAGTTTTAGGGTTTAGTTTTTACAGTTTAGGGTTTAGGGTTTGGGGTTTCGGGTTTAGGGGGGGTGGTGGGTGGGTACGGGAAGTCTTCAATCAGGTAGTTTGTGCCGGCCCTTATAGCACGCCTCTGACAGACTGTATGAGTGCAGTACCCAACGAAGTGCGGGTTCGGGGTCTCAAGGCTCCGACATATTGAAGGATCCACAAGAAACAACCTCAAAAGCGAAATCTAGTACCGTAAACCACATAAAGTTGGAAACCGGACTAAGGCCAAATCGTGCTGGGATTACCTAGATTGAGGCTATAGGGTTTCCAAGTTTCGGGCTTCTACTGTAAGTATATGGGAGTTTCCGACAATAAGGGGTACCCTATATTGGGGTCCTTATAATAAGGATCCTACTATTTAGGGTGCTATATTAGGGTCTCCTATTTTCGGAAGCTCGCATATAGGTCGAAAGAATGCCTTCGTCAGGGTATCTATCTTTGGGATTCTTTACATGTTTTGGGTTGTTCAACACACGCCTGATTTTGGTTTAGGGTTGGAGCCGGCAGCAGCACATGATAATGTTCTCTGGAAGAAAGAGAAGTCTCCTGTGAACTTGCAAATCAAGCTGAAGTACCAAGTAACAGGCCCGTATGTGCCTCGACCTGGACCCCTAAACCCTAAACGCTGAATTTAAACTGCCCAAAGCCAAACACCGGCCTGTAAAATCTTTAGATGTTTCTTGGTGTCAGGTAAAGCCTACACCGCGATATGGGAGTTTCGGACAATAGGGGACCCTAATATAGTACCCTAAAGAGTAGGATTCGGATTGTAAGGATCCCCAAATAGGGTACCCCCCTATTTTCCGGAAGCTCCCATATCCTGTAGCCACGTGGGATCCTTTAACAGGGGACTTAGTAAGTAGCTTACAGTTGGGATTACTTACCTTTGGTTAGTAGGGAATGAAGGAATGGGTTACTATTATACCTATTATTACTATCATTCTTCCATTCCCTACTAACCAAAGGTAAGATTACAAGCACGGTAACCTAGCCGAATTCTCTCCCAATTACAACCTACTTGCTAAGTCCCGTGGACTTCTGGAAGGAGATAGCGGCTCGCCTAGCTCATGAGAACCGGCAGCCCGGCAAGGTTTAGAGTTTAGGCCTCAAGGACAAGGGGTTTAGGATGTTAGGATTCTAGGGCTCAAGGGTTGTAGATTTTTGGACGTAGGGGTCGGGTGTATGGGCCAGAGATATCTGTGTTCTAGGGTGTTGGTGCTTCAGCTCTTTTTTCAGCTTTCGTATCCGATAGTGTTTGCATTGTCAACCCCAAAGGCTCATGGTTTAGGCCTCCGTGCTCAGTTGTGGAATGCTTACTTGCAAAGGGTACATGCAAGGAAAGTTCCGGTTCCGAATTGGTAGTTTGCTTGAACTCTTTTGCCGAAGGCGTGCCTGCGTGTAAAAATAGAAAAGGGGAAAGCCCCTTCATCGACCGCTGAAATTCGCATCGGCTTAGCACATGGGGTCATGGATATGGCAGACTATCATCATAGCCCCCCCACCAGGCAACCCTAACCCTGAACCCCAAACCTTCACCGAGGGACATCCGAGAGCTGGCAGTGAACACCGTAGCGCAGCTGGGTGCGGCAGCAGCGCCCTACGGCAAGACCCTGGGCGATTCTTTCAGATCTGATCTAACATAACGTTCGGGGTTTGGGGTCCAGAAATGGTTAGAAGGACTATCTACATACTGTCTATAATGAGGAAAGGATAGCTTATCATAGCCCCTGTATGCTCATGGTATAACTTACGCCAAAACTAAGACCGCTAGGTTGGATCATGGGCCGGAGTCGAGGATGCTTTTATGGGGCTTAAGGGGCTTCCCTGAACCCCAAGCCAAGGGTAAAAGGAGGGACCCTTAATAAGGACCCCTAGGTATATACCCTTAATATAGCCAAAATACACCCATTATATAGCCCATTATAGGGTAGGGGTCCCCATAAAGGATCCCTCCTTTTCCCCTTTGACCCAAGCCACTGCATGAGCGGATCGTGAAGCCGATGCTGAGTTCGAGTCTTTGGGGTTTGCCTTGCGGTGGATGCTAGGTGTTGGTTGGTTGCAAGCTAGTTGCAATTTGGGTAGTGTTTTGGGTTCCAGCTCATTCTTCGTGTTTTGCTGTATAGGATTTTGGTGGGTATTTTCATGTAGGATTCAGCAGCAGCTTTGTGGACGCTGCTGCAAGCGACGACGTGATGCAGTCACAGCACAAGTGCAAGATTCGGGGTTTGCGGGCTGCTGCAACATGGGCTTGCGGGGTGCTGCCGCATGTGCATGACATCCCCAAACTAAGTTCACCCGAAACCCTAACCCTAAACCCTAAACCCTAAACCCTAAACCCTAAACCCTAAACCCTAAACCGTTAAACCCCAAGCCTAAACCCTAAATCCGAAACCCAAAGGAGCCCGCGACCTTTTTTCTGAGCACAAAGAGGAAGACTACTTATCGGGGTGACTGCTTCTTTTTTCGCACACCCCCTGATCCTCTGACTGGCCATGATTTGGGCCTAAACTGCACAAGCGGTATCAAGCCTCATACGATCCTATGGAAGCCTCTGAAAGCTTATGCAACCTCCTTAGAGACTTGAAATCCCGAATCCCTTAAAATCCTAAAATCCTGAAGCCCCAGTGTTTCCCAGAGACCTAAAACTGAGATTAGGGTTTGGGGTGTAGGGTAAACCCGAAGCCCCAAAACTCTAAGCCTTAACACCCGAAGAACCCGCCATCCCAGGAAGCTGGGTTCACTTGTCGCAGATCCGGAGGTTCGCGTGTAACTAGGACCCCGGCGTTGGATTTTCGGGTTTACACCAAAGATTCCGAACTAGGATCATGAGACTGAGTAAATTACGAAGAAGGTAGCCATGGTTGGAACTACTTATAGCCCGAATTAGGGTAACTTGTACTAAGTCCCATGATCCTCCAAGTAAGGTTGAAGGTTTAGGCAAGCGTTTCTGCATGGAGGGCTGTGACGCAGTAAAACCCGTTTCAGTGCTTAGGATGATCCTTTGCGAGGCTAGAGGGCAATTTTCGGGTTCGGTTCGGTTCTAGAGGGGTCTACGGGAACGAAGCCCTAAACCCGAACCTCCCCGTAAAGCATCAGCCCTACAAGCCCCTAAAGGTTTATGTGACGATTAACTACGTTCAGGGGTTAGGGATGTTGAGGGCTGAGGGGTGTCAAGTATCCATGATCCCAGAATCCATTCGAACATCCAGAGCAAGCCCTAAACCCCCAAACCCTAAACCCTAAAACCCTAAAACCCTAAAACCTTAAACCCTAAAACCGTAAACCCGAAAACCCCAAACCCTAAACCTCAGACCCCAAACCCGAAAACCCCAAACCCCAAACCCTAGATAAATCCTAAAACCTTAAACCCTAAAACCCAAAAACCCCAAAACCCCAAACCCTAAAACCCCAAACCCTAAACCCCAAACCCTAAACCCCAAACCCTACACCGGGGGAGCCACGGAGTCGCAAATTCCTGTCTGCGTGGGTGGGACTTCCCCTGCCACGGCGGTGTTGGTCTACCCGGACGAGAAGATGGTCGGCAGTGCACCCAAACAGACTCATAAAATCATGCGCGAGTCGCAGGGAGTCGCATCCACTCGCGGATACAACTTCTGTAGGCATCGAGAGTGCAGCGCAGCCGAACAGAGGTGGAACCTCCCCCCGACCGACGGAGAGTCCGAACCCAAGCAGAAGCGGTCGTGCCGAGTTTTGTGCATCTTCCACACCTTTGAGGTCGGAGGACGCAGCTGCCGCCGGCCCATGAGCGCTTCATTACCAGCAGCGCAGGGCCAGAAAAAAGACGCAGTGTTCGACTAACAAGCAGCTGCTATGCTCCACACCTTGCGCGGTGATCGAGACGTGCTGCAGCACCCTCTTGACGACGAGAAGAACGAAGTTTGCATGGCGTGGAGCCTTCTGAGATCAATCCAGCATCGCTGCCCCACTGGTCCACCCAAGACGCTCTATTGTCCTGACAGTTTCGTCCTCGGTCTGCCCTGTCTCCGGTGGCGACGTACAAAACTTTATGGCAAGCCGAGTCTCGCCGAGGGTTTTTAGTCTGCGCGTCCAGGACATGTCGATTGGCCGCTGGTATCGCGAGATGGGTCCGCTCCTGCAGGAGATGTTCGAGTTGGCCCGCGGTCTCTTGGCTTTCGAAGGCTTCTTGGCCCCAGCACGGTCACTAGGGCAATGGCTGCCGCTGGGACAGCATGTGGGAACAGTTCATGAAGGCTTTATATCACCCTTCGCTCAACCATACTATTACTAATTACCAAGGACCGCGTCTCAAAGCCGATTGACGAGAAGAAGGATGCACCTTGGCCTGAACCCTTAACCCTTAACCCTTAATGCTATTACCAAGGATGCGTGGCTGCTCGCGAACGATTCCCCCAGCGAGAGGGCAGCAGGAGTAGCTTGGCTTAAACATGTAACTATGCATCAGAACCCAAGCTCAACTATGCTATTACTAAGGCGCTCCAGCTGCCCCTCATCATCGACACTCCGGACGCAACTTGGCTTAAATAATTCCTTCTGCAACCGTGTAGTTGATGCGTTTCATCATGAAACCAGCTCAGGGCAGCCGGGGCGTCCAAGGAGTGATCGCCGCTTGGCCAGCACCTGGCTTCCCTTTTTCCTAACACCAAAAACCCTAAAACCCGAAACCTCATACCCGACTCCGCCCTTAAACTCAGGATTGGGAGGCTTTGGATGACCAAAGCCCTTCCAAGAAGGCCAGGGGGTACATGGCATCTTGACAGCATTGAGAACTAAACATGCGCGTCTAAAACCCAATTCCCAGAATGCAAGCACATATCTAAGGTGATCAACAAGAAGGAAGTTCCACTTCCCGATCGGATGGTGAACTGGCCCATGCTACCTTCTGAGCCTGCAAATCAGGCACCGTTATCTGAGCCTGGAATCGGGGCCAGGCCCTGCCACGGATGTCCGATTTGCACCTGCGTGCTGCGCAATGGAGGGCATCCGCGTACCAATAGATGCCTGTTCCCAATTTTGCGCTGAGTGACTGGAAGCAGCGCTATCAGGGTTTTGGGATTTGGGGTTTTAGATTTGGGATTCAGGATTCAGAGATTTTGCATTAAGAAGTTTTGGCAAAGGGTTCAGGGCTTGAGGGTTTTGGGGGATTTTGGGCTCGAGTTTTGAGAGTTGGAATTTCGGATTCAGGAGATCTGGGTTTATGGCTTTTGGGCTGAAGGTTTAGAGTTGTTGGATTGAAGCTTTGGGATTTGGGCTTTGGGATTTGGGGTTTGGGATTTGGGGTTTGGGGTTTGGGGTTTCGGATTGGAGGGGTTTTGGCAGAATGTGTCCTTGTGAGAAGCTAAGGAGACACCACTCCGGAGGCGGAGCAGGACTTCCAAGACTCCATGCTCGAGCTGGAGCAAAACCTGCGTGAGCAAGCAGCCGAGCACCGGAAAGATCGTGGCTACTCGCAACAATGCTTGCGGAAGTTGCGGCGGTACCTCCGCCTGCTGCATGTAATTCGCCAGGCGCACGAGGAGCGTGCGTGGCGGCATCTCCTCCGATCGCGGCGGCGTATCCTCCGCAACAAAAAGCCGCCCGTGGAACGGTAAGCCGGCTGTAACCAACTCGTTCTCACAATAGAAAGGTGCGTGCTTCTGCTTTCGCAACCGCAGCGAGACAGGTATCTCTGAGGCGTTTGTGGCTGCTCGTATGAGTGATTGTCGCACTCATGTTTTGGTATTTGGCTTGAAGCCTTTCGAGATCAATCACCAGCATTGCTCGTTCTCCCTCGTCCATCCAAGCCTTTGCTTCGTGGCGTGCTCAGTCACTGCTGACATATCGTTCGACAGCGTGCTTTCTCCGAGGATGTGCACCTGTGCAGCAGACCAACTCTCGCTAGCGCGGAGCCCAGGCTTCGCACGATGCCGTGCTCAGTACTGGCTTCGTACCTCACCCGTGCACGGCCGTTTTATGCTGGGTGACACGAAGGTGATCCAGGACGCGTGCGACATGGCGAACGCCGGGCGCCCCGCTGTCGAGATCTCCGCGCGGGCCTGGAGCCAAGAACCGATCGAGATTCGTCACACAGACACTGCCATGCAAGCAGACGGGGATGCATCCGACTGCGCGCTCGGGCCGAGTTGGAGCGGAAGTACGGTGCCCTCACCCACTGCGCGGCCATGAAGGCCGTGAGCTTGGACCCTCGCAGTCTGACTCCTTTCCAAGTCAGAAGCCTCGAATTTCATCACGGCAGCACTGACAGAAATTCTTCCGCATGCGAAGCGGAGACGCGGTGGAACCCAGCTCGCGGCGGTCGAGCGTCGCGAAGCCGAGGAGCTTGCTTTGGGTCCGCAGCCAAGCGACGCCGCAAGCGCGTGCAGTGCCCCCACGTGCCCTGCCAGAAGCTGCCAGTCCCAGGCCTCATCTGGTGCGGCGCCGACTGCCTCGAGCACTACTTCGTGGCGAACGACATGTGCCCGACGATGCGGAATATCAGATGGCAGCTTGAAACAAATCGTAATCCGTAAAAGGCGGATCTGGTTAAGGGTGGGAGCCGCCCTTTATGGGCGCGGGTGGAAAAAGAAAAACTGGAGCGGCCGACCCAAAAGCCCAGGCGGCCCAGTCTCCGATGCTCTCATGCGCACTCCGAAACCGAAAAAGCTCTCATGGAAATTGGGCACCCAAGTGGGGTGGCAACGACTGCTGTTCCTTGCGCAAGCCCTAAACCCTAAACCTTAAGCCCTAAAACCCTAAACCGGGGGAGCCACGGAGTCGCAGATTCCTGTCTGCGTGGCTGCGAGTTCCGCGTTCGAACAACTCGGCCCGCATGCAGATGCCGGCATCGAGGACAGGCAGGGTTTAGGGTTTAGGTTTTAGGGGTTTAGGGGTGGCGTTTCGGGAATTGGGTTTAGGGTTGAGGGGTTAGCCATTTAGGGTTTAGGGCGCTGTTTGCTGCAGAGTTCTTCCTTCTGGCTGTCCCTAATAATGAACAGGGACATCGATGAAAGTTGTTACTTTCTTTGAGGGCTCTCACCCAGGCTCATGCAAAACATGGCGCCAATTCAAGCACTTGCATCATCAGTGATATACTTACTTAGCTTCCAGATCCTTGTGGCAGGCCGTGTGTGTTTGTGCATTTTATCCGATTCGAAGTGGGGATCGAGTTCTCTGGACTCATGGCAGTGTGTTTAGGGGTCAATATACACTGAACTGAACCCCAATTGGTGCGGTTTGGGTTTGGCTTTAGGCTTTCATAAACTTCAGGCACTACATCCTGGGCAGGCGCACCCAGCAGTCAGTTTTTCGCTGCAGGCTTTTTTGCTGAGTTTAAAGTTTTGGAATTAGGATTTCCGGTTTTCCCTCTTCGGGCTATAGGCTACAACTTCGGATGCAGTTTAGGTTCCACCCTAAACCCTAAACGTTAAAGCGTACTTATCAAGGGTATAGCAACAGCCATGAGCCTTCCCTTGTAGTAGAGGGTTTAGGATTGAGGGTTTAGGCGCCTTAACACCCCGAACAGCAGTGACAGAGGCCGTTGTGCGAAGGGCGGCAAACTTGGTTTTTCCATGTACCTCCCAACTATCCTAAACCTTGCACCCTTAAACCATAAACATTAAGCGTCAAATCCCACCCTAAACACTTAGTTTTCAACCTGAGGCCTTAAATCCTAAGCCAGAAACCTTCCTTGCTAGTGACGAGTGGGGGCTGTCCATCTGTTAAAGCCTACGCCGAAAACCTCGAAAGCCCTCGCAGGAGCTGGTGAAGATTTTGGGCCACCAGCAGGACGGCCTAGGGTTCCTTTAGAGGTTTCCGTTCCGGTTTTAGGATTCAAAGTTCAACGCCTATAGAGGTTGAGGGCTTTTGGCGTTTAGGATTTAGGATTTTTGGTTTGGGGTTTATGGTTTAGGGTTTGGGGTTTAGGGGTGGGCACTCATTCAGGCATTCAGGCATTGAGGCTGTCGGGACTTCCGAAGGAGTTCTTTCGCAGACAAGCGCACAAGACGCTTTTGGCTGCTTGGCTGCCCTGAACTGAGCCTAGCGTTATAAGGGAGAACCCGAAACTAGAGGGCCCTAATCTAGTACCCTAAATAGTAGGATCCTTATTAAAAGAGGCACCAAATAAGATATCCCTAATCTTCGGAAGCTCCTATAAGGGCGCAGGTGCCCAAGGTCAAGGGGTTTATTTGGGGTTTAGGAGTATATAAGGGCTTAGGGTTTAGGAGTCAAGGGCTTAGGGTTTGATCTAAGTACCCAGCGATTGGGCATTTGGGCTTAGGCTGGTGGTTATCGTAGTTCGTTTTGGGCAGTACAGAGCGATTACTGCATAGTTGGACTCTGACACAAAATGTCAGCCCTTGTCTCCTTCTAGCTAAACGTGGGTGCCTGATGCCGAACGCCAGCAACTGCATGAATCCCGTGCTTCTGATTATTGAGGCTCCTAGTATGGTTCGCATCACTTTCTTTTCGAACCAGGGGTGTTCCATGTTCGATCTTCGAGTTGAGCGCTTCGCTGCCACCAGCAGCTCCACGACCCCTGCCTTAAGCCCTAAACCCTCAACCCTTAAAACCCAAGTAGTAGAGTTTAGGTGACCTTTAACCTTTTTTGGGTAGTAACAGGTAGTATAGTCCTTATAGAATGCCTATACAACCAAAAAGGTTAACCTTTAGTTTCCCATGATACCCGACAGGTAGGGAGAGCAACATACTTTAAACCCTAAACAACCCTGAGCCCATGTACTGTGAACCCCTCCCTAAACCCTAAACCCTAAATCCCAACCATGCAGAAACGAAGCTGAAATCCCGAAGACTAAAAACTCCTGAGCCCACACCCTAACGCGCGAACAGCCTTAATGGAGGGGCCTGTAAAGGCAGTGAAGGGCCTTATTGTAGGGTTTTGTGGAGTTTTCACACGTTTTTTTTGTAAATTGGGTTTAGTACAGGGGCCTCAACAACTAGAATGGGGTTCCGGAGCGTGTTGTTTTGCAGTTATCTTAAGGAAAGGCTTCTTTTGGATCACCAGCTTTTTTTTAATGAAGTTCTTAGTTTCATGAAAGCGCAAAGCCTGAAACACCAGACCCTAGCCCTAAGCACCGAAAGCAGCGAAGCAACAAAGGTTTGCTCCCAGCAGTCCGGGCCAGAGGTGGTGAAGTTCGCCATCAAGTGAGCCCTTCTTTGGGCTTTTGGGGTTCACGATTTGGGGGTTGCTGTGGCCTTAAGAGGTTTTTTTTGGGACCCTACACCCAAACCCTCTGTCCGAAACCCTAGAACCTTAAAAGAACCCTTATAGATCAGATCCCTTAAATGAGCCCTTATCGGCCACCTCCTGGAGGTCGATGTTTGTAGGATTTGCTCAAAGGGTAAAAGGAGGAACCAATAATAAGGACCGCCAGGTATAGAACCTTAATATGGCCATTTTATACCCATTATATGGTCCATTATAGGGTAGGGGTCCCCATTAAGGGTCCCTCCTTTTGCCCCTGGGATTTGGGCTCCTTTCGATCTTTCTGGTTTGTGGTTTTTCATAGGTGACGCAAGGGTGCCACCGAAAGCACCGAAATGCTGTAGGGACCACGGTTTAGGGTTTAGGGTTCAGGGGTTAGGGTTTAGGGTTTGGGGGTTCCTTACTATAGTTGTATTACAATGTACCTCCGTCTTTCACCTAAATCGGGGTGATTCCGAGGGTCGTCACACAGGAGGGGCCATTTGGAATGCACTTCCTGATGAGGGGATCTTTAGCAAGAAGGGAACCCACTTCATGGCTGCTGTGTTGCGCTGATCAGCGGCCTTTGGCTATTCTTTGGGTGAAACCCTAAACCCTAAACCCTAAACCCTAAACCCCTAAACCCTAAACCCTGATTTTTCAGATCTGGTTCTTCTTTGGGTGCTGCTAGGGGCCCCTAGCTCAGAGTAGGGGTAGATGGGAGTTACCTCAAATAGGGACCCCTAATTTGGCACCCTAAATAGCAGGATCCTTATTATAAGGACCCCAAAATAAGGTGCCCCTAGTTTTCGGAAACTCCCAGATGGCACCGGGTAACGTGGAGCTAAAACCGTCAAGTCGGCTTTTTGAGGCACTGAAGATCCGGAGTCCAAAGCCCTGATCTTTAGCCCTGAAACTTGCTCCCCGAACCCTAATTTGGGTGGTTGTCAAAATTATGGTCCCTTCTTGGGTCCTTAACATACTACAGCACCCAATATTTACGGTACCCAGCAAGCGGCCCTTGTTTTGACAACTACCCAATCCCTAAACCCTAATCCCTGAACCCTGAACCCTGAATTCCAAACCCTACTTAAAGGATCATGGGACTTAGTAACTAGAGTTATAATTAGGGTAACTATACTTATAACCCCAATTAGGGTACTTATAACCTTACTTACTATGTCCCAGATCCCCATTATAGAACCCCTATAGATCCCTTTAAGGAACCCTATTATAGAACCCTGTAGCCCTAATTATAACCCTAGTTACTAAGTCCCATGATCCTCCAAGTAAACCCCAAACCCTGGAGCTTCCATAAACATACTTAAAAACTAGACCTTAAGCCCTAAACCCTCCAAACCCTAAAAACTAAACCCTACACCCTAAACCCCCTAAACCCTAAACCCTCCAAGCCCTAAACCCTAAACTCTAGCTACAAAGCCCCCCTGACTCCCACGCCGCCCAAGCCACAGTGGAGCTTGATTCCTGCACTGCACTCGGTCAATTTTACCGTTTCTTGCAGCTTCCCCAACTTTCGAAGAAAGGCGCCGGCATGAGGTTTGGGATTCAGGGGTTCAGATATTTGGGGAAGCCTTCAACCCTAAACAGACCCCTATACTTAAACAGCCCTAAACCCGAAACTCTCTACCCTCAACTGAAGCCAGTCTGCCCCACCAGGTATCTCACAGAACTGCAGCCGCGGAGGAAGGAGGAGCCCAGCAGAGCCCAGCACAGCCCGTCTAAGACGGAGGTTGTTTTTGGAGACACTCTCCTCTTGTAGTCCCAAAACCCAAAACCCAAAACCCCTAAAACCTAAACCCTTGCAGTCTCGTAGACTATACCCCCCCCGCCCTGGCATTTATCAACTTGTTGAGGCCACCATTTTGCAATATAGGGGCCTAAACAACTACCTATACTAGATTTAGGGTTCCTTCTCATAATCATAGTATAATATACCGCAAAGCCCTTTTCTAATTACTAAGGCCCGTATATGACCAGCCCCCAAAGCTCTCTAACGCCGCTAGCCTCCAACTTGTATGGCGAGATCACACTGCACGCTGCCGAAAGGTTCGGCCTAAACCCCGCGCCCAGGGTCCTAAGCCCTGAACTCTACACCCTAAATCCTAAACCCTAAACCCTAAACCCTAAACCCTAAACCCCAACCCATAAATCCTAGACCCTAAACCCCAAACCCTAAACCCTAAGCCCGACACTCTACACCCTTTTTTGCCACGTCCTCAGGATCCAAGGAGCCCCAGGTTGAAGGGTTCTGATTTAAGCTTTAGGGTTTGGCTTCTAGGTTTTAGGGTTTGGGCTTAGGGCTTAGGGTTTGGGGTTTGGGGTTTAGGGTTTAGGGTTTAGGGTTTGGCTTCTAGGTTTTAGGGTTTGGGCTTAGGGCTTAGGGTTTGGGGTTTGGGGTTTAGGGTTTAGGGTTTGGGTTCTAGGTTGGGTACGGCCCCCACATCAGGAGTAGTTTAGTTTAGTATTATTCATAATATAGATATATTAGGACCTTAATAGCAGCCCTACTATAGACTCTTACTATATGGGGGCCGCACCCAAGTTCTAGGGATCTTCAAGTTCCAGAAAGCGGAGGCTTAGTGGGCTTGGAGGGTTTTCTTCGGGATAGTAATGCCCATGAGTCCTAGTAGTCGAGTAGGCAGCCTTTAACCTTCTTTGGACAGTATAGGCCCTATATAATCCTTATAGGACCAAAAGGGTTAACCTTTAGTTCCCTATGATACCCGAGAAGTTGGGAGTATTGGGGGGGAGTTATCACGTTTGTGCACGACCCGACGGACCCCCGACTGGGAAGGCCCGCCTCTGGGCTTGTGAACACACAAGGTCCAACAAACATTCGTCATAGAATTAGCTCAGAAACACCTTTTTGGGAGTTTCCGAAAACTAGGGGTACCTTATTTTGGGGTCCTTACAATAAGGATCCTACTATTTAGGGTACTTTATTAGGGTCCCCTATTTTCGGAAACGCTCATATAATAGTCTTTGATCTCAGCCATGCTTGGGATTTGATGCTTCGCGGTTCGAGTTCTGGGTTGGCAGATGGGCTTCAGGGGGTGCATCGTACCGTCGGGTCCCCTTTAAAGGGTGCTACCAGGGCAATACTAGAGGGTCTCTTTTGAGAGGTACTAGGATTCTATCGGAACCCTGAATCTCAATCCGTCCAGGACTTAAATTCAGGTGTCAGAGTTCATCCGAAAACAGGTTGGGAACATCACATCGAAGTAGTAGGGTTTGGCGTTCGGAGTTTAGGGTGTAGGGGTTAGGGCATAAGCTTTACTTTAGGGTTTACTTTGGCGATGGGATGTGGGAAAACTGTACATAAACGAATTCTAGCCTAGGGACTATGATTTGGGATTGAGTACTTGCGCTGCAACTAAGTGCATCGATCAATGTATGAGTGTATGAGTACCCTAAACCCCAAGCAGTCACTCCACGCAAAGAAACCCTACAGGCTAAACCCTGGACCCAACACCCCTGAACCCTGAAACCCAACCCTGAACCCTTTACCCTCCCTAAACCCGCAACTCTGACCTGAAACCTAAAGTGAATCTCCCGGACCATCCAACACGAACCATCGGTTTTTTGTGCCAAAGCATGAGGTGCACCTGAAACTTCAGGGTTTGGGGGTCTTAGGGTTCAGGATGTAGGGCTTTAGGGATTTAGGGTTTAAATTAGTGTCCGACTAAACCCGACTCGAAGGATCAGGGGGCTTAGCAAGTAAGGCCATTAGTGCCAAAACTGGGGTCGGAAGCCGTAAGTGCTTGCAAGCTACGACTGCTTGGCTTATACTTTTTTTCCTGCTAAGTCGTTTGATCCTTGAAGTATACCCTCGGGTCCAAAGCGCTCATGTAGCATATACGTCTCTTTCAGTTTGATTACAAAAATTGAGTCATTGGACATTAGGGAGAGTGTCCAAAGCAATTCCGCAAGAATCCAATACCGGACCGGAGCCTCAGTAAGCAGAATAGGTTTTCGGCGTGTACTAAAGACGACCTATATTGGGGTTTGCAAGTCAACCCTAAGCCCTAAACCCTAAAGCCTAAACCAAAAACTCCCTGAGCTCAAGTGTAACCCGAAACCCGCAGATGCTAAACCCCAAGCCCCAATACCTATTTATTAACCCCCAAACCTGCATACCTCAACCCCTAAAGCCCTAAACCCCAGACCCTAGACTTCAACCGACAAGAACGCGCGGCAGGAGAGGGAGAAGGACAATAAATCTGGCCGGCGGACACCGCCCGGGTCGAAGGCAACCATGATCGCTCTTGTGCCGTTCAAGAGGTAAGACTCTAAAGAGGTTTCCCTTTCAGGGTAGCTATAAGGGGCCCCCTTTAAAGGGAGCTATGCGGGGATCCTTTTACGGGCCGTGCCAATGTAGGGGCTCCCCCTTTAAGGCTTCTATCAGGGTACTACAGGGTTGGGTCTGTTTCGGGTTTCGGTACTTTTGGCTGGGGCGCGGATTTGGAGAATTGATGGTAGACGTTGAGGTTCAAGTTTTACGTGTTGTGGGCTTGGGGTTTTAAGAATGGGACTGGTGCTTCCAGCAGTGGATTGAGATTTTCTGAGCGGGCTTGGTTTGCATGAAGAGTCTGGCTTGATTTAGGGTTGACGGGTTCAGATATGCGTGGTGCACACGATGTTTCTATTGTTCTCTGTGTCTTTAGGCTGCCAGGAAACGCCCATGATGTTTAGCATAGTTTACCGGGCAATCACATCCCGTTCACTTGCGGTATTCCCGCCAGCTCTGCAACAACAGTAGGCGCGGACATGCCGAAACTAGCCTGAGTGTCATAGGATGGAGTGTGTAAGGGCTTAAAAAGCCTGAGAATTCGCACACCCTCAATGCCAACAATACCAGCTCCGGGCTTAGATCCGCAGACCTTCGAATGGATCTTTCAAGCGGATGCGTGATCGCATGCCAAACTCAAGGCAGAACGGCATCCTCCAGTGGAACGACTGCGTGTGCCGGCCTACCACCTCCTTCCAATTGAGTGGTTGTCAAAATTATGGTCTCTTTACGTGTCCTTAATATACTACGGCACCTAATATTTAGGGTACCCCTTAAAAGGACCCTAATTTTGACAACTACCCAATCCCTGAACCCTAATCCCTGAACCCTGAACCCCAAACCCTAAGCCCAAAAAGGACCCTAATTTTGACAACCACCCAAATTGTCTCGGCCACCTACACTGAGAAGTGGGAGCCTGGGAACAGTGTCGTGTTCATGGCGTTCCCTGGGAGTTTCCGAAAATGAGGGGTACCTTTATAAGGGGATACTTTAAGGGTTCCTTAAAGGGATCTATAAGGGTTCTAAACAGGGTTTAGGGTGTGATTGGAGTTTCCGAATATTAGGGTACCTTATTCTGTGGGTCCTTATCATAAGGATCCTACTACTTAGGGTACTATATTTGGGCCCCCCTATTTTCGGAAACCCTCACCTGGAGCAAACCCCAAGGCTCTGCATGCCAGAGCCACGTCCCCCGAAACGCAAGGATCGTAAACCTAGGGTCTAGGGTGTTTAGGAGTGGTTTAGGGTGGGGGGGGGTTTCAGGTAGTAGAGCCCTAAAGCCTGCACCATACCCTAAACCCTAAACCCTAAACCCCCTAAACCATACCCAGAAGTGTCATTTTTTTCATGTAGCTTCTGAACCTTAAAAGCCGCTTCGGCGCTCTGTTTTTTTGAACTTGATTCATGTTACCAAAACAGAGCCACGATTTAGGGTTTAGGGGTTTAGGGTTTAGGGGTTTAGGGGTTTAGGGGCTTAGGGTTTAGGGTTTAGGGGTTTAGGGTTTAGGGGTTTAGGGTTTAGGGTCTATAGTAAATGGCATGGCTTTCTTGCTATGGCAACTTAAATTGAGTTTCTTAGCCTGACGCCGCTTCAGGGCAGCTCTGATGAAGCTCCCGTCATGGTGGTGATTCGCATGCTGCTAACCTTGCTTTGCACCTCTCCCGCATCTGAGAGTTTCATAACAAAGGGGTGCTATTTTCAAGACCCTGGGCCCTAGGCTTCATAAATTTGAGGACCCCTAGATACTGTTAGGGATTATTACAGCGGCAGAGAATACAGACTGAGTCGTGAGACCTCTGCGTCAAATCACCTGGAAGAAGCCTTTGCGCTCAATGGCTTCTTCAACCGCTCGGTGCTTCAAACTCTCAGTCTACGTCTGCAGTCTATGTTAGGGCATTGCTCCCGGCAGACTTGTAAGTACAGGGTCAGAGAAAGATAGCTCCACTTACATTACAGCACCCATAACCCTAGACCCTAAACCGACTGTACATGTAATCTAATTTCCAGGTCCCTGATCCTGGAAGCACCCCACAGAGCCTTGGGCTCTTTTTGGGGCCTTACTAATTACCACTGCTATTTTGCGAGCTCTTTGTTGTAAATATCATCTGATCGACTTCAAATCCCTACTCTAACTATTGGGGCCCCTATATGTAACCCCTGTCTTGAAAGAACTCGTAAGGGATCCCGGCACCATACACTGGACATCCATGCGAGTGTGGTTTTGCACTTTTGGGGTCTTATGATACAGCATGTACGTAGATATGACTTGGGCCTGCAAGAGTTGTAGTATCCTTAAGGGCGGGGGTGGTCCAAGGGGGGTACATAGCCTAGTGATCCCTCATTCTCCCTAGTACTCCCTGAGGTTCCCTGACAGTCCCCTAAGGATTCCTTATACCCTCCCCCCTTGAACCACCCTCCCTTAAGGATCCTATAAAAGAGATTACATACTTTTCCCAGGCCACGAAGCTCCCATACCCGTTTCACTAGATAGCCCGAAACTCTAAACCCGAAACCTTGAGCCTTAACGCTCGAACGGTAGGGTTCAGTCCACGTGGTGCCCCGCCAACCGGCTTTCCAGCTCAGATCCGGTTTTTAGGGTTTAAGGTTTGGGGTTTAGGGTTTAGGGTTTAGGGTTTTGGGTTCAGGGTTTAGGGTATAGGGTGCCTCTTTGACACTGAGCTCGACTGTGGCTCGACTGCTTCACCTTGCCACCCCGAAAACCTAAACCCTGAACCCTAAACCATAAACCCTAAACCCTCCAAATTTTGGACTCTGGAATGATGTTTTCTCTTGGTTGTGTTCGGGGGGGACCTTTGTAGACCGATACTGGTTAAGGGTTTTAGGATCAAGGGTTGGGGTTTCGGTTTACGCTATGGTGCAGGGTTGGAGGTTTCAAACCCCATAGTATTGAAGACAGTGCCTAGACAACTATATTATAGTCTAGTCTACCCCAAAACCCTATTTGAACGATGAAGGCCGTTGTGTTGAGACACTTGTTGTACCCTTGTCAACCCCTTGAACAAACCCCTTTCAAGGAACCCTCTTCTGATTATCTCAGGTGACCTCAAAGCGTTAGTCGCGCCTCACGTGAAGGCGTGGGTCGTAAATCCTGAGATACATGGGTCGGATTAGTAATTAGTAGTAGGGTTTCGGGCTTATTTAGGGGGTTTACTATTCCTTAGGATCATTGCAATATGCCCCAAAGACATACCATAATCGTTAAGTGGTTCAGGATTTGCGGTTGAAGGTTTCCGGGGGGGGGGGGTTGGGGTTGGGGCAGTAGGGTGCAATTTGATGTTCAAGGGTTTCGGTTTTTGGGTTTTCGGATTGAAGGTTCAACGGGGTTGATATTTTCGCTCTAGAATGAATACGCAAGTCGAGTCAATGCACGCTGCAAGTCGAGTCAATGCACGCTGCTTCGAAGGCTGGACCCTTCTTTAGGATTCAATGTTTATGCAGAGGTTTACCCACTCTATGGACGTTTCAGGACCCAAGTATGTACCACCCGGTATACTCCCCAGAAGAAAGCAAACCGTTGTTGACTGTTACAAACCACGTGCACAGTTATTGGGTACATTCCGCAGCCTCAGGGCAAGCCAACAGTGTGGCCTGTAGTGGGGGTTTCAAAAAATGAGGGCATGAACATAACCCCGAATTGTAGACTCCGAAGTCCCGAAGAACACAAGGCTTGTCTAAGAAGGGACTACATCCAACATGACCTCATCAAACCCGTGCAAGAACCGAACAAACTCACCATAAGGGAACGGCGCCTCGTATCAAGAACCCTCATGTCTCATGTCTTGTTGTCGACCCAAGGTTCATAAACCCCGCTACCTTGACACGGATTATAATTCTAGCATGAATCCTAATAAGCAAGCCTTCAAGATGTTGCGGGTTTACTTTAACCAAGAGGTCTAGACTAAGCTGAGACCCCCAAAACCTAAGCCCCAACTCGTAAAGAAGGGGTCGACATGAATCGGAGGTGTTGATCCCTTGCATGGAAGATCCCAACCCAGCCGCTCGTGCTGCAAGTGCATTGCTATTGAAGGCTTCGTTTTGTGGTTGGGGGCTGAGACTAGGTCCTGCTGTTTTGCGATTCGCCGTTGCGAGTCGAAACCGAAAAGTTTCGAGTCAAGTCCTAGCTTCGCTCCTTTCTTCGCTTGTCAGCTCCGATCGCCATGGCTGACGCAGCTGCGAAACCCACGGGCCAGGGGCAGGTTATCCTTGTGACCATCGCGAAGATCATCGGCGTGCTTGCTTCGATCTACTTCTTCTTGATGGGCTTGGACATGATGGGCAGCTCATTCCTGGTGCTTGGAGGCAAGGGTGCTGGAGACTTGTTTACCATCGTTGATAATCCAATCACGGGTTTGATGGTTGGCATTCTGGCGACGGTCCTGGTTCAGTCTTCCTCCACCAGCACCTCGATCGTGGTGGGCTTGGTCGGTGCCGGCCAAGTCACGGTGAAGTATGCCATTCCTATAATCATGGGCGCCAACATCGGCACGTCCGTGACAAATACCATCGTTTCCATGGCGCATGCCGGTGAGCGTCTTGAGCTTGAACGTGCTTTTTCTGGTGCTACAGTTCCTAGGTCGCCCAGGATTAACTTTATTGCTTTTCTAGTTTCCTCATGCAACTGAAGTGCACCAAAACGGTACCCTGTTGTTGCTGTCGAACGGAGTACTTTCATGTATCACCCGAGGTTCATGACAATTTTATCCACGACCGAGGTTCATGACATGTTCAACTTCCTCAGTGTCCTTGTCATGCTGCCGGAGGAGGTCATCATCGGTGCCATCGCCGGTGAGGGTGGGCTCCTGTACTACATCTCGAAAGGAATCACAGAGGCCGTAGTGGGACCTGAGACAGATGTCACCTTTACATCTCCGACGAAGTTCATCGTCTCCCCATTCACCGATCTCTTCGTAGACCCGAACAAGGACGTGACAAAGTCGCTGTCATTGGGTGCACCCAAGGCCCACGCCATGCCGACTGGCGTGACCGGAAGCTGCCCGAGCACGATGGACTGCAGCAACTACTTCTGTGTATCCTCTTCCATGAGCAAGAACTGGAAGAAGGTCGACAAGGATGCCTATGAGGTATTGGCAGAGTGCAGCACCTACTTCCCGCTCTTGAACCACGGCTGTGGCTCGGACACGTGCTACTTGGAGGCTGACAAGTTTTATGCGCAGTCCATCGAGGCTGGCACTATCTTGGACGGAGGTGCCTTTTCCGGCATGGGTGATATCGCGGGTGGCATCGTCGGGTTGATCTTCTCCCTGATCATCGTCACCACCACCCTGTTCTGCTTGGTGAAGCTCCTGCACAGCCTCATTATGGGCACGGCAAAGAAGGTGATTATGCGTGCCACGAACATGAACGATTATGTGGCAATTCTGGTCGGCCTTGGCATCACATTCATCGTCCAGTCCAGCTCCGTGACGACCTCAACCCTGACTCCGCTTTGTGGGGTTGGAGTGCTGCCCGTGCACAAAATGTTCCCGATGACTCTGGGGGCAAACATCGGAACCACGTTCACATCAATGCTTGCTGCCGTCGCAGTCATGAAGCCTGACAGCTTGCAGATCGCCTTTGTGCATTTGCTCTTCAATATCTGTGGAATCCTCATCTGGTTTCCAGTACCATTCATGCGCCGAATCCCCGTGAAGGCCGCCTGCCTGCTAGGCTTCTACGCCTCCTACTGGCGCCTGGTGCCTTTGATTTACATCCTGGTGATGTTTGTGGCCTTGCCCGGAGTGGCCCTTGCCATCTCTTTGCTGTATGGTGCCAGCATTGCCGGTGGCATCGTCGTTACGCTGCTGGCCCTTGGCGTCGTGGCCGGCTTCATTGCTTGGTGGTGGAAGGACGGCTGCTACAGGGTCTCCAAGCAGCAGCGTGAGGAGCGCGCTGCAGAGATTGCTGCGGAGATGGGCGAAAAGCCACAGGCCGAGCCGGTGGCTGCCTGGGAGGCTTGATCTACTACGCACTGCGCTGCTCGTGCGTCTGGCCAGCAGCCTTGCAGCAGTCTTGCATCAAAAGTCGTGACATTCGAGTACCCAACATGTTCGCGCATGCCGAATCTAGGACTAGAGAACAGAACGTCGGGCAAGAATAAAGACTGTTGCATACGAAACAGTGCCATCCGCTCTGTCGGAGATCAATTTTGGAGATGTTCTTCCCATCTCTTTTGCAGAATCTGCCGAAGGCAGACCATCTCAGTGGTGCCTGGGCAGGATCTGCCTTCATAGCCGGCCGGTTTTTCTGATGGAGGCTGTTGTCAAGAAAGCATGTCCAACCTGTCTGGCCAATGGCGGCAACGCAAGTTCACGTGCAACGAGTCCCTGGAGCATACTGGGGAGGCCTCGAGAGTCACGTGCAGTTGTCGGTGGGGCAGACTCAGCCACAGGCGCCTGTCCTTTTTGAATGCTTGCATGCAGCATTACTGCCAGCAGTCAATCTATGCACTGCGCTGCCTGTGTGGTTTGCGAGTAGCATTGCAGCAGTCTTGCATCACAAAAAATTTTATTTGTGTGTCTCTACGAGCAAGAGAGAGCGTTGGGCTAGAATAAAAGTTGTTGCATGAGGCAGTGCCATCCACTCTGTCGGAGAACAATTTTGGAGATGTTCTTCTCATCCTTCTTTTGAGAATCTGTCAGTTTTTCTATTCGGGGGTGCGGTCAAGAAAGCATGCCCAGCCAATGGCGGCAACGCAAGTTCACGTGCAACGAGTCCCTGGAGCATCCTGGGGAGGCCTCGAGAGTCACGTGCAGTTGTTGGTGGGGCAGACTCAGCCCCAGGCGCTTCTCTTTTCAACTCTTGCATGCGGGAATACTGCCAGCAATAAACGCTGCTGTGAAGTGCCGCTTGTGAAACTCGTTTCTGTAGGCGGCTGTGGATGCTCGAGCAAAACGGAGCGGTTAGAGACCCTCCAGCTCTCGAGCACGAACCCTTGTCGCCACGATCGCAGACAAAGGGTTTAGGAAGCATGCCCCGAAGTCTGGGAGTGGTGTGGTAGGTGGGGGCAGCGAAGCTGCAAGCAAGTCGGGTTTCAATCTGTAGAACCCTTCCTCTGCAATCTGCTAAGCTTAGCTCGCTACTGGGGCAAGGACGAGCTTGAATACTTTTTGGGGCCTTAATGAATTTACCAATACTATTTTGGGAGTTCCTTCTCATGATTATGATATAACATACCCCCCAAAACCTTATTCTAATTATGAAGGCCCTCATATTGGCCAGAATTAGTTTGGCTGACGGGCACGAGGGCATGGGTTGCAAGTTGTGCGAGCAGTCTTCGATGAGCGACCTAGCAGAGCCCTTGAAACTTACAGTATTAAGGTTAAGGGGTTTAGGGGTTTAGGTAGCTTCGGATACGCATTTGAGAACAGCCTCTGCAGGTTCACAAACGTGACAGCCGGCATGGTCGGCCTGTTGTCCAACGTCTGGAAGCAGTATGTCAGTATGTGACTTTCTAAACCTGTGACAACTCCATGAAGGCAAAACCCTCAACCCCCAAACCCTAACACCCTAAACCTTACTCATAGCCCACCCCAATCCCAAGAGGCCGAAATCTGACACGATATTGCTGCTTAACCGCAATCTCGCACATCGACGGACGCCTTTCACGAAAGTCATAATTTCAAGCCTTGCATCCATCTACCCGGCAACGGCTTGCCCTGAAATTTCTGGCTTGTACCTTATGTGCTGGGTCTTGGAAGGCGCTGTTCTAACGGCCCTTGCCAAGGAGGCGCCCTCGCCCGGCCGGTGTTACCTTCGAACGCCCCTCAAGGCCCTGTAGAACCTCGGTACCGCCCTAGTACGTGACCCCTGTTTTAGCCTCCTATCAGTATCGAACCATCACAATATGCACCCTGAACGTTAAACAAACGGCGAACCCCCCAAACTCTAAACCCTAAACCCTCAGAAACCCAACGACTGAACTCCTAAACCCTGAAGCCCTACCCTAAACCCCATTATATAGCCTCAAGCCGTAATCAAAACATCCCAGGACATTCGCGCACCGGCCATCCGCTGCCTTATCGCCGCCGGCCCCGAGGTCTGTTCCTGAGTTTAAGATTTGCGTGGTTGTCAAAATTACGGTCCTTTTTTGGGTGCCCTAAATACTAGGTGCCGTAAGAAAACGAATAAAGAAGAAGGACCCAAAAAGGGACCATAATATTGACAACCACCCGTTTGAATGTTCCGGATTTGAAGGTTTTGGGGTTAAGTTCAGGGTTTAGGATTTCAGTTATCGGGCTTTGTCGTGTTTAGGGTTTAGGATTAGAGTTTCAAGCTTCAGGGCTTCAGGGGTTGCGGGGTTTGAAGTTTAGGATTTCATAAGTTCGGGCCTCGAAGTTTGAGGGTTTAGGTCTTTAGGGTTTAGGGGTTTAGGGTTCAGGGTTTTCGGTTTTAGGCTTTAAGGGTTCAGGGTTTAAGGGTTTAGGGGTTTAGGGTTTTAGGGGTTAAGGGTTTAAGGGTTTAGGGTTTTGGGGTTTCAGGTTTTGGGGTCTCAGGCCTTTGAGTTGGGGATTTTCTTAGGGTTTAGAGCTTAGGGTTTCGAGTTGGGGATTTTAACCTTCAGGCTTTTGAGTTAAGGGTTTCAGGTTTTGTATAGGTTTAGGGTTTCAGGTTTTGTAGGGTTTAGGGTTTAGGGTTTAGGGTTTAAGTTACAGACTGTCACGGTTTTTTAATTTGAGTCTTGGATCTTGGGATTACAGGCTGTAGAGCTTAGGATTCAGGGCTTTGGGTTTGAAAACTTTTATGGTTCTAGGGTTTAAGGTGTAGGGATCTGAACGTTCAGGTCTTGAGAGTTTAGAGTTTCAGGTCTTGCGGTTTTTAGGGTTTTGGGTTTAGAGTCTGGGATTTTGGGACATTTTATGTTCTCCCTGATTGGGCTTAATAGGACCCTATGTACAAATATGTTTCAGAGGCTTTAAAGGGCCAACCTAATTGTGGTTCTTTAGTAATTTTGGTGGTCTTGTGCTGTTTGGGGCGAGCACCCTAAACCCTAAACCGCCCATGTGTGGAATGTAGTTGCACGGGAAGCTTCGCATGCGACTACGTGGGTACTGAGGCGAATCACGTGGTGGACATGCGTTCAACACTAAACCCGAAACCCTATAGGAGCAACCGTTCAAGGCGCCTCACGATCACGACGAGTGTGATCAGTCTCGTGGTCACTCGGGGTAAAAAGCAAAGAACTAAATCATACAGTCTGTGGTGCTGGCAGCATAGGTAAAACGAAGTCTTTGCAATCCAGAACTCTAAGGAATTTAAAATACTAGCTGGCATTCGCACCCAACAAGCTTAAGCCCGTTATAGCGCCAGCTCGTAAGTATTCGCAGACATTGCAAACCAGTTTTGATGCTCACTGCTACATTCAGAGCCGATTCGACATTGCAACGTGCTCAATGTTCCCAGAGATCCCAGGGTAGGCAATCAGAGCAATCGGCAGATGGTATATGGGTAGTTCTCTAAATCAGGGTCCTTTCTAGGGTTTTCTGTTATAAGGGTGCTCTGCTATTTTGGGAACTTGAAAAGGGACCCTAATTTAGAGAGCTACCCGTATCAGGGTTTCTTTCATTATTGACGGCTCCAGGCTGCTGCATAATGACTCCTGCAAGCGACATTGCATCTTTGCACATTGACGTTGGACGTGCGAGTGAAGTAGATCCACCGCACTTGTGCCACCGGCTGTAGCAGGCGAGTACATGATACTGTTGATGGACAAAATCGTGCATTACCCCAAGGACCCTAAACTATGGGAATTACGGTATATTCCTTCTTATGGGTAATGCAGGATTTTTGTCCATCAGCCGTAACATACCCTAAACCCTAAACCCTAAACCCTAAACCCTAAACCCAAACTCAACTCTTGTCATTCCGACTTCATCTTCTCTTTTGCCCCAGCAGTGAGCCGAATGTTTCCAGCTGAGGAAATCCAGAAACCCGGATGTTGTAGACCCACAAAGCTGCGCTCAAACCTCCCTAAGAATCAGAAGCCCCACAAACCACCATAAAACCCTTTGTGATTTAAGTTTCGAGTTGTAAAGGTTTAAAGCTTTAGGGCCCTGATTTCGAAGATAAGATAGGGCCCGGCCCAACAGCCACTCAGGCACGGACGCCCAAGGCTACCCTCCGCCCTGAACCCTGAAGGCCATACACCCTAAACCTTAACCTTAAAAGCTATACCTGTAGCCGAAAAGACATACCTTTTTAAGGAACTATATATAGAAACCATAATAAGGAGCCCTAAAAAGGTAGGTCTTTCCGGCTACAGGTAAGCCTTAAACCCCCCCACCAAACCCTAAACCCCAAACCCTAGGCCTAAACCCTAAAACCCCAAACCCTTATCCCAAACCCCTTGTGAGGTCGTTTCGGGAAGCGGCTTGAAGCTCCTCAGGCCTCGCTATTCTTCGAAGGGTCTTTCTGGTTGTCCTATACTATAAATATCTGATTATAAGAAACTTGGAGTCTTCATTTGGCTTCTATTTGGGGTTTAGGGACTACTTAAAGGATCATGGGACCCCTACCCTATAATGGGCTATATCATGGGTATATCATAGCTAAATTAAGGGTATATACCTACTTAAAGGATCATGGGACTTAGTAACTAGGGTAATAATTAGGGTAACTATACTTCTAACCCCACTTAGGGTACTTGTAACCTTACTTACTAAGTCCCATGATCCTTTAAGTAGGTTTTAGGGTCTTAAGTTTGTGGGCTTGCAGGGCCAGGGTTTCTCAATCAGTTATTGTACATGGCTGATGAAGAAGCTTAGGCCTTCCATGTCCGGGATAACTCGAGTGAGCCTTCACATATCGATTAGGTACGGCCCCCACTCACTAGTAGTTGAGTCATATTCATAATATAGATATAGTAGGACCTTAATAGTAGCCCTATTATCGACTCTTACTGTATGGGGGCCGTACCTAACATATCGAGGATTGGATCGGGGTTGGAAGGATTTGAGTAGTAAGTTGCAGGGTTTAGGGCTGAGGGCTTAGGGGTTTTCGGTCAAGCCCTGCTCAAAGGGGAAAAGGTGGGATTCTTAATGGGGACCCCTACCCTATAATGGGCTATATCATGGGTATATCATAGCTATATTAAGGGTATATGCCTAGGGGTCCCTATTAAGGGAACCCTAAACCCTAAACCCTTTATAGAACCCTTTTTTGATCCCTTCAATACCTAGGGGTCCTTATTAAGGGTCCCTCCTTTTACCCTTGGACCTGCAGAACCCCAGATCTGAGATCTCGACCGTAGCGAGGGGTGGAGGTGGCATTGCAGTGGGTTCGCTCTTTCGATGTCGGATTTAGGGTTTAAAGGGAACTCCAGAAAGTTGGAATATGGTTTCAGGGTAGGATACCCTATAATTTACCATAAAGGGTCTAGGATATTCATATTCCAACTTTCTGGCTTTTACTATAGGGTTTAGGGAGACTCAGGATGTGAAGACAGCAGTTTATCACAGCGATGCTAGTGCTGTGCATGTTCATGACGACACTGATGATGACGGTGATGATCCTGATGAGGCTAGGAGGTGCTGTGCTGGTGCTGTTGGTATGGCTGCGACGTTCATGGTTCGGGGTAGAGGACTAATGTCTGGAAAGTTTTCCGTAAGTTCTACGTGCCGCACAAAGCATCAGGGGGCTTAGTAAGTAGGGTTATATGTAAAGTAACTCTAGGCACACCTTTCCACTCTTCCTTCAGCTTCCATCAGTGCAGTTTAAATTCGGTTTAGGGTTCAGGATTAAGGGCTTAGGGGCTTAAGGAGACTGTTCGTTGCCTGCATCAGGATGCTGCAGGAATGTGGCTCGCGGAGGCGGTATAGGTCGGGCTCCAGGATGATCCAGGCGAAGTTGTGTTGCCATGGGCGGTAGAGTTCAGTATCGAAAACTAAGGACCGTGTAGAAGTACAAGTACATGACCCAGCAAGCTGTAGTCTTCGGTCTGCACGCTTACTTAAAGGATCATGGGACTTAGTAACTAGGGTTATAATTACGGTAACTATACTTATAACCCCAACCAGGGTACTTATAACCTTACTTACTAAGTCCCATGATCCTCCACCCTTCAATGTCGATTTCTGTGGATGTGCATTTACTGAGCGGCAAGCGTGCCTCGGTGGAAGTGGAGGCGGAGGCGTCTGTTGAATCGTTGAAGCGCTGCGCCTGCAGTGCTTTGGTGGTCCCGAGCAGAGGGCGGCTGCTGAACTCTTCTGGAGAGCTGCTTGACGGAGTTAAGACTATCACCGAAGCGAAGTTGCAGAGTGGAGACGTGCTCACTCTACATGTGAACCAAGTCCAGCTTCAAGCCACAAGGAAAGCTGGGTTGTTCTCTGCGTTCGCCGCACTCCTGGGTGACGGATCTGTGGTCACTTGGGGTCACCTCTCCCATGGTGGCGACAGTATTGCAGTGCAGGAGCAGCTGAGGAATGTGCAGCAGATCCAAGCTTCTGGTGGTGCATTTGCTGCGATCCTGCGTGATGGGTCTGTGGTCACATGGGGAGATGCCGACTATGGTGGCGCCAGCAGTGTCGTACAGGAGCAGCTGAAGAATGTGCAGCAGATCCAATCTACTCCATTTGCATTTGCTGCAATCCTGGGTGATGGATCCGTGATCACCTGGGGTAGACGCGACCGGGGTGGCGACAGCAGTGCCGTGCAAGAGCAGCTGAAGAATGTGCAGCAGATCCAAGCTTCTAATGGTGCATTTGCAGCAATCCTGGGTGATGGGTCTGTGGTCACATGGGGAGATGCCGACTATGGTGGGGACAGCAGTGTCGTACAGGTGCAGCTGAAGAATGTGCAGCAGATCCAAGCTTCCTGGGGTGCATTTGCTGCAATCCTGGGTGATGGGTCTGTGGTCACGTGGGCAGATGCCGACTATGGTGGCGACAACAGTGTCGTACAGGAGCAGCTGAAGAATGTGCAGCAGATCCAAGCATCTAGTTGGGCATTCGCTGCAATTCTGGGCGATGGATCCGTGATCACCTGGGGTAGACGCGACTGGGGTGGCGACAGCAGTGCGGTGCAGGATCAGCTGCGAGATGTGCAGCAGATCCAAGCTTCTGGTGCCGCATTTGCTGCAATCCTGGGTGATGGATCTGTGGTCACCTGGGGCAGTGCTTTTTCTGGTGGTGACAGCAGTGCGGTCCAGCATCAGCTGCGAGAGGTGCAATAGATCCAAGCTTCACAAGGAGCATTTGCCGCAATCCTGAGTGATGGATCTGTGCTTAGCTGGGGCAATGCTGACGAGGGTGGCGACAGCAGTGCGGTACAAGATCAGCTGCGAGATGTGCAGCAGATCCAAGCTGCAATTGGTGCATCTGCTGCAATCCTGGGGGATGGAATTGCTGTCACCTCGGGCGATACCGACATTGGTGACGACAGCCGTGCCATGCAAGAGCAGCTGAAGAATGTGCAGCAGATCCAAGCTTCTGATGGTGGATTTGCTGCAATCCTGGGTGATGGATCTGTGGTTAGCTGGGGCGACGGTGACGACAGCAGTGCGGTACAAGATCAGCTGCGAGATGTGCAGCAGATCCAGGCGAGTACTTGCGCGTTCGCTGCAATCCTCAGTGATGGATCTGTGGTCACCTGGGGTGATGCCAACTATGGTGGCGACAGTAGTGCAGTGCAGGAGCAGCTGCGAGATGCTAAGCAGGTCCAAGCTGCTACTATAGGGGCTTAAATTTAAAAGAATTGCCAATACTATTGCGGGGGTGCCCGATTATAATTATAGTATAATGGGCCCCAAAGCCCTATTCTAATTCTGAAGGCCCCTATACTACAGCTGACAATTGTGTGGCACGGGATCAGCTGTGATACATGCTGCAGGCATTTCCTAGGACCGTGCAACTTGTGACCTCCATGGATTATATGAGCTGTCGCAGGTTTCGGTTATAATCATGCTCATCTGCCATCGCACATTCTAACTGTGCAGTTCTTCCTTCTCAACCGCTCCACGAGTCTTGCATTTCGGATCGTATCTCCTGACCCTCCAAGCGCTAAGGGACCCGAAGCTACATATCCCTGAAGCCCGGAAAGAGAAGAACTGCCAAAAGGGGGTTTCCGAAAGTAGGGGACCCTAAATAGTACCCTAAATAGCAGGATCCTTATTATAAGAACCCCAAACAAGGTACCCTAATTTTCGGAAACTCCCATATAGATGTCTGAGCAATTAATGCCAATAGTACCCTCTAGCTCCCATATAGTTAGACTGTGTTTTTTCCCAAAGTATGATTTTGATTGCAACAACCACTACTGTTGGTGATATAAATCCTGCATTACCCATAGTGAGGACTATATGGGAATTGTGGTATATTCCAAATTATGCGTAGTGCAGGATTTATACCATCGACCATTGTGTTAATATGTTAGGAGTCCTGAAGAATCTTCGCCAAACCCCCAAGCCTAAACGGCCCTAAACCCCTAAACCCTGAACCCCTGCACTCTGGACCCTAAGGCCTAAACCCCGAGCCCCTGAAGCCGCAAACCCCTAAACCCAGAACCCCGACACCCTGGACCCTAAAGCCCGAACCGCAAGCCCCTACAGTAGAAGCCAGAAAGTTGGAACATTAGACTCCTCATGCCCTTAAGGTAAAGTATAAGGGATCCTAGCACTAATCCTCCTAAAGCCATGTTCCAACTTTCTGGCTTCTACTATAAACCCCCCAACTCCGAAACCCCCAAACCAATTTGCGGTTCGGCTCGGGGGGCTCGCGTCTCGCGTCAGGGATTCCAGAACTTGAGGTTCAAGTTTTGTCCAGGTTTCAGGGTTTAGGGTTTAGGGTTTGGGATGGTTTGGGGTTCAGGGTTCAGGGTTTGGGGTGGTTTGGGGTTGAGGGTTTGGGGTTTGTGGCCTAAGGTTTCAGGATCCCAACTTGGAGGGTGGGGGATGTAGATTTTCCTTGTAGTCGAGTAGGTGACCTTTAACCGTTTTTGGGTAGTATAGTCCCTAAATAATGCCTATATAACCAAAAGGTTAACCTTTAGTTTCCCATGATGCCCGACAAGTAGGTTTTTTCTGTACTGCGCAGATGGTTACCCCATGTTCCCTTACTCGAAAGCCTTGACCCAACAACGACATACGTAATCTAACCCTGCGCTCATGTTCTTTGTGAACAAACCCCTAAAGACTTAAATCCTAAACCTGTAATCCTATACCCAAAACCCTAAACCCTAAACTCTAAACCTCTAAGGCCTATAGAAACTGAAATCCTAAATCTGAAATCCTTAACCCAAAGCCCTAAACCCTAAACTCTAAACCCCTAAAGCCTATAGAAACTTAAATCCTAGATTTGAAATCCTAAACCCTCAACTCTGATCCAGGAAGCGCATGGAGAGCCGGGATGTGATGGTGAGCAAGGCGGCCGTTGAGGTTGGGCCGAGAAGGTTTCGTTTAAGGCTTCCTTTCGTGGACGTTAGGGGGTTCCTTTAAGGCTAAGGGTGTAGGGTTTAAGGTTTAGGGTTTAGGGCTTAATGTAGGAACCTGATTAACAAACCTTGGGCGTTTATTCGGGTTCCTTATATGAATCCTGGGGTTATGGGCCCCGGGTTTCTTAATGAGGTTCCTCCATTAGGGAACTTTACCGGTTCCTTCACAGGCTATCCTGTGGATTCCTCTGCGGATTCCTCCGGATCGAGCAGTTTCTAGTCGAGCTCGTAAGTTCGACTTCGAAGATTACCCACCCACCCAGAGAATCCCAAAACAGAAAGAAATGTAAGACACGCACACACAGCTGAGTTGTACATTCTCAAAACCCAGAACCTTAGGCCCTAAACCCTTAAGGCAGAAACCCTAAGGCGCAAACCCTAAGGCCCAAACCTTAAAGCCCAAAAGCCCTAAACCCTAAAGCCCAAACCCTAAGGCCCAAACCCTCAGGCCCAAGCTCCACACATTGCTCAAGGTCCACACATGACCAGGGTCAGGGTTGAGGAACAGAACATGATGGTGGCGAGGCTTCTAAAGACGATCAAGGTGGAGACTACCGAGCTGATTAGCCAGTTGGGAGTTTCCGAAAATTGGGGGTACCTGGTAGGATCCGTTAATAAGGATCCTACGATTTAGGGTACTACAGTAGGGTCCCCTATTTTCGGAAACTCCCAGTGGGTGGAGGAGTTGAGACTATGGCGCTGGCCTTTGCCGCCGCGTTGCAGTTTAAGCTGCGAGACCTGCTTGAGTATAGGTTCAGAGATAGCGTAAGAGGGCAGCCAAGTGCCCCCCTGAACTTGCTGTCTCAAACCATCGTGCTCCTAAAGAATTTGTGTGCCACCTCAAGTTTTGGTTTTCTCGCAGGGGCGCCTGTGTATGTTCGTGTGACGTGGCGCCTGTAATATAGGGGCCTAAACAATTACCTCTACTATTGTGGGGTTCCCTATTGATTGTAATTACAGTATAAGGGGCCCCAAAACCCTAATCTAATTATTAAAGGCCCCTTTCCCATAGTGTCATAGACCCCTGCTATAAACCCCTTATTGACCCCTTTAAGGATCCCTCTAAAGGAGCCCTATTCCAATTTTTGAGGCCCCTACATTACACGCAGCAAAATTCCTTACGAACCCTCTACACGATCGCCTCCATCTCCAGCCTTAACCTTGCTGCCACCCCTTCTTGCCCCCGCCACCTGAAGAGAAAGCCGTTTAGGGTTTAGGGTTGAGGGTTTAGGTTGTGTTTCAAATAGGGTTTAGGGTTCTTAGGGTTTTTGAGGGTTTGGGGGGTTTTTAGGGTTTTTAGGGTTTAGGGCTTTTAGGTTTTTAGGGCTGTTAAGGTTTTTTGTGGTTTTAGGGTTTTTAGTCTGCTGCTTAGTAGGGAATGGGGGAATGGATCCCTATAATACTTCCTATAAAACAGAAAAGAGAGATAGAGAGAGCGAGAGAACGAACGCCAAGAAGAGTGAGGCCGAGGGAGAGGCAAGCAACGATTCAGACGCACACACAACCTTAAACCCTAAACTCTAAACGCCACCCTGAAGCGATTTTGATCTAATTGCTCCGAAAAGTTCTTCCCGAAAA
The DNA here is from genome assembly GCA_905221615.1 of Symbiodinium sp. CCMP2592. Lineage (NCBI taxonomy): Eukaryota > Dinophyceae > Suessiales > Symbiodiniaceae > Symbiodinium > Symbiodinium sp. CCMP2592. Next base: position 753,984 of record CAJNDT010002157.1, on the reverse strand, counting down.
CCGAAAACCCTAGACCCAAACCCTCAACCCCTCTAAACCTTAACCCCGAAGCCCCAAACACTAAACCCCCCCTAAACCCTAAACCCCAAGCCCTAAACCCTGAGCCCCTAAATCCTTAACCCTGAACCCTAAAACCCTCAAACGAACCCTGGCTCCCGGGCAGGTCCTGAGAGGCCTGAGCCCGCTGAACCCCACCATCGCCGCCCTTCGGCTCCTCTTTTCTTAGCTCACCTTTGGTTAGTCGGGAATGGAAGAATGGTAGTAATAGTAGCTATAATCCCTCCATTCCCTACTAGCCAAAGGTACCTTAGGGGTACTTAGAAGTAACTTGATAGCTTTTGCTTGTTGGTTCCCTTAGCCCCTAAGAAATTTCTAAAATTGCAATTTTTGCTAGGGGTCTGAGTTGAGTTTGGTTTTGGGGGCCTTCGACTCAATAGTTCAGGAGTTTAGAGCTTCGGGTTCAAGAGTTGAGGGTTTCAGGTTCTGTTGCTTAAGGCTTAAGGTTCAGGCTTTCAGGGTTCAGAGTTTTAAGGTTTCGGGTTTAAGAGTCTAAGGTTCAGGGTTTGGGGTCAGGGTCTTCTCAACTTGGGGGGCCGCGGGACTTGGTAAGTAGGGAAGCAGTAGACGTAGAAGTACCCTGAAAAGGATCCTAATCGGCGCAATGAGACTTATAACTTTCCAAACTAACTACTTACTAAGTCCCTAAACCCTAGACCCTAAAGCCTAAACCGTTGAAGGGTTTGGGGTTTAGGGACTCAGGTCGCATCAGGGTTCTACACGCGTTTGGCGCTTGGCGCTTAGGGTTGTGGGTTTCGGGATTGAGGGCCCTACCTGGAAAATCATGGGACTTGGTAAGTAAGGTTATAAGTACCCGAATTGGGGTTATAAGCATAGTTACCCCAATTATAACCCTAGTTACTAAGTCCCATGATGCTTTAAGTAGGGTTCAAGACTTCAAGGGTTTATAGGCTTGGGGTTGTTGATGTGAGGTCTCGTGAGAGCTCTAGAAGGGCTTCATTGGGTTGTACAGGGGCTTAGTACAGAAGCTTTTTCTTTGGGTAGCGGTTCCCTGATGCAAGCATAGCATAACAAGCCCCCCAAAGCCCTGGTCCAATTACTCAAGGTCAGGCTTGTAGACTACCATCCCGCGTTGCTAGGCTCTGGACCCCAACGCCCCCAATGGCCGGTTGCAGCATATGCGCTTGTGCAAGCCTGGATGGAGGTTCTCGAATTCCACAGGTCTGGTTTAGAGCTTTAGGTATGGTTATTATTATTATTACTGTTATTATTATTACTATTATTCTTCTTCTTCTTATTATTATTATTGTTATTATTATTATTACTATTATTATTATTATAGTTCGCTGGCATGGAACGTGGCCAGGACGGCCAGGGCATCGGCGCTGCCATCCTTCTCGATGCCGAAATTCGATCTTTCGAGCGTCGGCAACGAGCATCGCGACGGTGGGGCAGCGTCCTTCCGACCAGGAGGTGGAGGAATGCTTCGTGGCCCGTGGCTTCAGCTCCTCGTCACTGGTGCCCCCGGCGGCGACGACATGGTGACGAAACCACCCTTGGGTCTTGTGTGGACGAGTTTCTCGGGTATTCTGGTATGCCGTAGCGTGTGCCACATCTGTTACGAAGAGCAATATACAATTGCTTGGTTAGTGGCTGTGTTGGTGTGTGTTGTTTTCGTTTGCTCCCACTTGTTCTGTTGATTTTTGTTGCATCGTCTGACTTCAGGTTTCACTTGTTTGTTTGTTCTTTGTTTGTTTGGTTTGTGCTAGTAAGTTGCTGACTGGGATTGTATTTTGTTCAATTCCTCAGAGCAGTGCAGGCTTGCAGGGATTAACTGGAACATTCATTGCCTCTGTGTGTGTACATGGATGTTTTGGTTGCGGGCCTTCGTAGTGTGCTATATGAAACAGATTCATAACAGATTCATAATAGCCCAGGCGTGGCGGTATCCGAGCCACAGTCCCCATTTCCGCACGTTCCGAGATGCTCAAAACGTGCGCGCAGCCACATGAGTTATGGTCAAATTATCGTTTATGTATTTTATTGTAGAGGGTAGTTGTTGTGCCAAAACCCCGAGGATCGATAGGGGACGCGCTAAAACGATAACCCATGATAAGATAGGCTAGCAGAAGCATGCGCCGTACTCGGATTTGAGCTACCCCTCGAAGCGGAATAAGCATGCAAAGTATTGCCTAATAGTCTGTGCCTACGGCAAAGCGACCGGCACGGAAGCTTTCAGATGCGTGCACGGAACGTCCATCGATTCGAAGCTTACACTTGTGTGCGGATTGTTTCGGAAAAGGCTGTAAACCTGTGCGCTGAAAGCTTGTTCTGCATACGTTCTGCAGGTTTTCAGGTTTCATGTCAGATGTGGATCGATAACCGGTCGATACCCCAAACGCATCAAGAACGTGCTAAACAACCCCATGGCTCATTTAGGTACTTGTCGCACTTGAAAGTATGCTTGCGTGCAAGGGTCTGGCCATGTCATGGGGAAGACGCCCTGCTGCTCCTGCTCCTGCTACTGCTACTGCCACTGCAACTAATACTACGACTATTACTACTACCACTACTACCACTACTTCCACCACCACCACCACCACCACCACCACCACCACGACTACTACTACTACTACCACTACTACTACTACTACTACTACTACTACTACTACTATTACTACTACTACTTCTAGTACTAGTACTAGTACTAGTACTAGTACTAGTACTAGTAACTAGTACTAGTACTAGTACTAGTACTAGTACTAGTACTAGTACGAGTACTAGTACTAGTACTAGTACTAGTACTAGTACTAGTACTACTACTACTACTACTACTACTACTACTACTACTACTACTACTACTACTACTACTACTACTGCTCCTCTCTTCTCTCCTGGAACTCGTCACTTGTACTCAGGAAACGCAGTAACTCCCAGTACATCTCATATAGCTTAACAAGTCTACTTAGTCGTATGGTCCTTGCAGGTGCACGAGGCAAAAACCTCCGATAGGGGACGCGCTAATTCAAAACCAAAAGCAGCATGAACAAGTAATTTTGACGCCGACTCACATGATTACGAAGCATTGCCAGCTGGTCCTCTGCCGGTGAATGCAGCTCCGGGTGTTGTCCATCCGAGTCAGAACGCCTTGTCAGCGACGAGGTGCAGAGGGCAAAATCAAACTGCAGGAAGAGAAACTTCTCAAGGAGCCTTAGTCTGGATATGCAGGTAAGTACCGCCCTTACAGCGTCCTGTTGAATTTAGGGCCGTAAACGAGGATTCGGCTTGTTGAGCCTTGAAGTTCGGGTGAGGGCGAGGACCAGGTGTAGTCTTTGAGGTGTGTAAAGCTTGCCCTGAACTCCAAGCCCTCGCCCCTAAACCCCCAAGCAACAACCGTAAACCCTAAACCCTAAACAAGCCTTACTTTACGTCCTTGCTCATCCCTAGACAACCCCGTCTCTCTCTACCCAAAACCCCGAAACCCCAAAGCCCTACTTAAAGGATCATGGGACTTAGTAACTAGGGTTATAATTAGCGTAACTATACTTATAACCCCAATTAGGGTACTTATAACCTTACTTACTAAGTCCCATGATCCTCCAAGTAGTACCCTAAACCCTAAACCTTATGGATCCTTTAAGGAACCCTATAGATCCTTTAAGGAACTCTCTAAGAACCCTTACTAAGTCCCATGATCCTCCAAGTAATGCCGAGGGGACGATCGGCTCCTTTTTTCGCATTGCGGCCGGTGGCGTGTTTGGAGTTCAGGGTTTAGGGGTTTAGGGGTTTAGGGGTTTAGGGGTTTAGGGGTTTAGGGGTTTAGGGGTTTAGGGGTTTAGGGGTTTAGGGATTTAGGGTTTAGGGTTTAGGGTTCAGTAGAAGCCTGACTAATTGCCAATATTGTTCCTCACAGTTCTCGAAAAGGTGTAGACCTTGCAAGATGCCGTCAGAAGAAGAGGTAAAGTCAAGAAACGTTAGGCGGTTTAGGGTTTCCGTAAACTGAAACCCTAGACCATAAGTGTAGCGTTGAGAGCGTAACATTAGGGTCGAAGGATCGAACTCGCGAGCTTCGGGTTTCTAGGGATTTAGGGATTTAGGGGTTTAGGGTTTAGCGGTTTAGGGTTTAGGGTTTAGGGTTTAGAGTTTAGGGTTTAGGGTTTAGCAGTTTAGGGTCTATGGGGGTTGAAGGTTTAGGGTTTACGGGTTTTGGGTTTTGTTTGAGTCAGAGGCGAGCAATGGATGTGTAGGCAAATGGTTCAGGATCCATGAGGAATCGTGATACTTGGAGGGTCGGGGGATTAGTAAGTAGGTAGTAAGTAGACTTATAGGTACCCTAAAAGGGACCCTAATTGGGGTTATGGTACTTATAAGTCCCTAAAATAGCCAGTTACTAAGTCCCCCGACCCTCCATGTATACTACAATCATGGCACGAGGCGCCAAAGATACCACATTTCTTACTGGTTTCTGGGACTTCACTCTGTTGTGGCAGCGCGTGTATATATATATATATGTATATATACATACACCCACACACATACACGCACACATGCACAGGGATGTACATATGATTGCATGTGTTTTTTGAGACTTGTATAAACATACAGTGCGAACATATGCATGTATGTGTGTATATCTTGAAGCCCGGGTCACCTGCTGCAGAGGGTATGGCAACCCAAATGGCCTTTCCGTGACATAGATTCCCCGGGCGTCCCATTGATGTTGTGATACCATGTATATCCTTATCTTTTGTAGATACAACCTGCCCCAAAACCTGGCTCAGACTTATCATCCGTTTACGAAGCCTAGTGGTTTGACCTAAACCCAAAATCGCATGAGCTCCTTAGAGATGAAACCTTAAATAGTAAACATTGGATACTGCCCCCACTCAGTAATTTGGTTGAATAGTATGCATAGTACAGTACCTAACGTAAACACATCCCCCTAAACCCTAAACCCTAAACTCTAAACCCTAAACCCTAAATTCTAAACTCTAAACCCTAAACCCTAAACCCTAAGCCCTAAACCCTAAACCCTAAACCCTAAACCGCATCAACACGTCCCAAGCAGCCCGAAGTCGGCCTTCAACACCCAGGGCCCGTGTTGTGGGAGGAGCCGCAGGCCTAGCGGGCCAAAGGGTATCGCAGGGTAAAAATATTATAGAGTTATGGTATTATGGCATTAAAGTATTTGTGGGGTTTGGGGTTTCCGATTTTAGGGTTTAGGCCTTGGTGGGTTTGTGGTGACGGCCTTAGGTTTTCAGGGATGTGGGACCCCCATGGCTACTTCAAGGGTTCCGGGGTCTTAGTCAGGAGAGCGGCACTTGGGCAACAAGTACCTTGAGTGGAGTTATCCTCACTAGAATCCTGCTCACAGCCTACTCGCTTAGTGCCCCGAGCTTCTAAGTATACGTAGGCTTAACCCTAAGGCCCGAAACCCACCCGGCCGCCTCAGTGGCGAATTGAATCGCTTCCGCAACCTCTCAGACATCCCAATATATCCCTTTTCTTTACGGAACATAGCTCAAATTCTAGGGGCCTTCATATTACGGTTTAGGGTACATTCCTTGATTTTGTAGGGGCCTTAATATTATGGCTTCAGGTACATTCCTTAATTATATAGGGGACTTAGTACTATGGTCTAAGGTATATTCCTTAATTAAGGGGTATTGGGATCTCTGGGCTCAACTCCACAAGTTCCTGCAGAGTCTACAGCTATTGCCCATTGTGCGGCATAGCTCAACCGTGCAAGTGGTACAGTGGTACGGTTTAGGCTTTAGGGTTTAGGGGTACCTTTGAAAATTTACGTTTGAAACCCGCACTGGCTGTGTAAAGCGAACATACGAAACGGATGATTCCATGGCGCGGGTTGAGGCTTGATTCTCCATGTTCCTTTACGAGCTAAGGGGGGCTTAATGTAGCCCTTTATCCAACGGTCTTTACTCAACAACCAGATCTTTCGAGACTTTTCGTACTGTAACGACGAACCCTAGCACACCTCAAACTGCCATGGCGACACTATAACTCCAAATTATGCCCTACAGCAACCCTTGAAAGAACCCCTTGGAGGAGCTTTTGACAAAAACCCTTAACAAAAAACCTTTAAACGAGTTCGTCTTAAAGAAACCCGCAAAGGAACCCTTAACGGAATCTTTGAAGGAACCCTTAAAGGAACCCCTTGACGGGACTCGATGGCTTGGGGGGCGTTTGGAGGACACCCTGCCAGAGACGATGCGCCAACGCTCTCTCGTGCAAAGCTCGGGAGCTGAGGGTTGAGGTTTGAGGGTTTAGGTTTGAGGGTTTAGGGTTTAGGGTTTAGGGTTGAGGGTTTAGGGTTTAGGGTTTAGGGTTTAGGGTTTAGGGTTTAGGGTTTAGGGTCATTGAGGGTCTAATCAAGGGTTTTGGATTGAGGGTCTTAGGGTTTAATGTAGGAACCTGGTTCAGAAACCCTGCGCCTATCACCCCAAAAAGTAGGATGCATATAACGGACCCCAGTAAAGGCCCAAGGTTTCTTAATCAGGTTCCTACATTAAGCCCTAAACCCTAAACCTTAAAGGCCCTAAACCCTAGCCCCTAAACCCTTAAAAAGACAACCTAAATTCGGGTTTAGGATTCAAGGGCTCAGGGTTGGTTCACGAGTACTGAGTTTCGGGATACAGGGTTCAGGGGTTCGAGTTTAGGGCTCCGGGTTTCTGAGCAGTGAGGGCACTCTAGTAGGGGTCATAGTTAGAAACAACCCCATCTAGGGCAGTCTTTGAGGGGTGGTGAGTTGCAGGAGATTAACACTGACATGGTGTGTAGGGCTGTTGGCGATAAGGCGTTTGGGATCTGTGCATTCTCATGTCGTAAGCTCGAAAATTCTATTTTAGATAGACAACAGTGGCATGATTGTGATTACCGAAAACTTGGCACAGCTCAAAACGCTCCAGCAGGCAAGCACAGACATGTTCTGGAGTCGTATCGTGCTTCGCAAGAGGGTCCTGCAGCCATGAGCAGTCTTCAGTTGGTATACAATTATCGAAAGGCATGTGTATGCACATATGCATGACCAATCATGCCGCAGCTGTTTGTTTGTTTGGTTGGCAGTTTTTTTTTTCTGCGTGAGTGCGTGCTCATTTGATAGATGGTTATGTATATGCACAGTAGATCACCCGAGGACCCAGTCGCACTGTCCGTGTAAAATGGCACAGATACACCACAAGTATTGCACATAAACATAAAGATGCACAAGTCAGTCTGAATTTGTGGTCGAAAGGGATAGACAGATCTGAAGGTACGTAGAACCTTCCTTACCACAAAGTGTTTTATGGACCGTGCAGAAAGTAGGATCTGGCAGGTAACGGTACAATTGTAGCTAGGAGAATTCCAATATTTGAGTACTTGGTTATGGATCCTAAGCCTACTGAATATGGGAGTTTCCACAAATTAGGGTACCTTATTTGGGGGTCCTTTTAGTAAGGATCCTTCTATTCAGGGTACGATATGAGGGTCCCCTATTATATAGCTTAAAATGTACCGACATACATTTTTTTTAAATGTCCTATTATATTTCTATAGTATACTTTGAGTACCCGGTGCTCCAGGCGCTGAACATCCTTGGGGGATCTGGTGCCAATGCAGCGTGCCAAGATCATTCTCTTGGAAGGGGCACTTTAAGAAGGTCCTTCAAGTTACCAGCACATTCAACCTATGTCATGTATTCTAGATCACGATTATGGTAACCTAAACTGATTTCCTTAACAAGAGCCCAGTAACTTTTAGGAGTAAAGGTTGAGGGTCATCAAGATTCTCGGGACAGGGCCGCAGTATCCTAATATACGGGCCGGTTTAGGTTAGGGGTTCAGGGTTTACAGAATCCTTTGCTTTCTTCACAGAGCTATAGTTGTGATGCCCCATAATCGTTAAGGCCTGGAGGCCGTTTCCGACTTCCGGTTCTTGCTTTAGCAGGCTTCGGCCTCGTCGTCACTTGTGGTTCAGTGTCTGAGGTTTAAAGTTCTGAAGTGGGGGCTGTTCTAAATTATGGTCCCGTTTTGGGTACCCTATATAATAAGGACTATACTACTATAGGGCCCAAAAAGGGACCATAATTTAGAACAGCCCCTGAAGTGTACGCTTGAGGGTTGCGGTAAGTTCATGCCACGACACCCAACGAGGCCTCATAGAAGGCCTTCCGTGCTCTCTGAAGGTAGGGCTTTGGGACATTTTATATTTTCCCTTTTTGGGGTTAAGAGGATCTTATTTACTAATATTTTTCAAAGGCGTCAAAAGCCCCACCTAGTCTCTGAAGGTAGCTGGATTCCTTGTTCCCTTCTGTTTTTTGTGGGTGAGGCCCTACTCTCAGCCACACTTGTTGTTTGTGTCTGTTTGCATGTTCTAGGTTCCTGAGTGGTATCCTTTTGCCCTTTTTTTATTTTAGAGCCCCCTTGTTAAAACTGAATAGTAGGAATAGGTTTCTACTCAGGAACCTAGTGTTACTCGGCCTTCGTGACTACAAAGGCCATGGTGCTGGTCCTTGCTCTTGCGATTCCTCCTCTGCCTCTGTTGCATCATGTCCTTTCTTCTGAATAAGCCGTAAACCCTTGAACCCCAAAGCCCGAAGCCCTAATACTAAACCGAAAAACCCGAAACTTCAAACCCTCTAAACCCTAAACCCCTGAAGCCCTTGCGGAACTACATGTTTGTTATCGAGGAGTCGAACCCTTACCTAGCTATCTCAGTTACTGACGGTTTAGGGCTTTGGGTTTAAGGGATTCGCTTTTGATTTATAGTAGGTTGTTATAAGTAGAGGTGGAAGTACTCTCTCAAGGGATCGTAATGGGGGCCATGGTGCTTATAACTCTCAGTAACCAAACTGCTTACTAAGTCCCCCTAGCTACTGTATGATGCTTATAACTCCATAAAGACTACTTACAGCTGATTTCAATACTGTTATGTTACGAAAAGCGACGTGTTAAGGTACTACCACTACTGACCTCAAACCCTGATACCCTAAGCCTTAAACCCGAAGCCTCAAACCTGAGACCTGAACCTAAACCCAAAACCCATCCTTGGGTCTAGGGTCAGGGGCATCCCATTCCTGAACCGGGAGTCAGGGCACATGGGAGTTTCAGAAAAGTCGCGACCTTGACACAGATCCCGAATACCAGGATCATCGTTTTACAGACCTTTGTAAAAGCAAAAAGCATGCGCACCACGATGCAGTCTTCAAAACCCCTACGAACCCTTATACGGTACACCAACTGCAGCCTTCTGAACCCTACTGAAACCCTAAACGACCTGTATACAATGCTTAGAAAGCTTGATCGACGATGCCGGCGACTATGTCTGCAGATGCAAGGCTGGCTTTTTCCGGCCCTTCGGCTCCAACGCCCGCCTCTTCATTGCCGACAACAGGAGCAGGGTTCTGGACTGGCGTGCATGGCCGTACTCCAGGACCCGCAGGCGTCTTCACGACTCCGGTTCAAGCCTTCCAGGCGGCGGTTGCGACATCGACCTCTACCCCAGCTTCGCTTATCATTAGCCTCCCGCATAACCTGGAGTTCAATATCGAAGTCCCTAAACCCTAAACCCTAAACCCTAAACTAAACCCTAAACCCTAAACCCTAAACCCTAAGCCCTAAACCCTAAACCCTAAACCCTAAACCCTAAACCCTAAACCTAAACCGTATGCGCGGGAGCGAGTGTAGGAGTCGGCTAGTGCTCACGCAAGGGACCTTGAACGGCTGCAGAAATGGTGCTGCACTGTATTACACGGTTTAGAGTTTAGGGTTTAGGGTTCAGGGTTCAGGGTTTAGGGTTTAGGGTTTAGGTGTATCCCTGCCTTCCCTGCTCAGTCTCTAATGGTTTAGGCCCCGGCCTGCCTGAGTCCTACCCAGATTCTCGGCAGCATCTGGAAAGTAGAACCCTAACTCCCGACCCTACACTCCGTTGATGATATAAAACCTGCATTGCCGTCTGACCCTAAGCATTACCGTTATGACCCAAAACTACGGGAATGATGGTACATTCCTTACTATGGGTAATGCAGGGTTGATATCATCAACCCTACTACGGGGTGCTTTATCGGCATCCTTGTAAGGCGCCTCTTTTTGGAGGTCCGGGTAAAGACGGACAGAGGCCCCCCAAACGAAGCCGAGGCCAAAAAGTTCCTTGAGCACATCGCCAGACCCTGGGCCGGATCAGATAGGGGCCTAAATCGTTACCAATACTACTGTTGATGATATGCATCCTGCATTACCTTAAGGACCCTAAACTATGGGAATGATGGTACATTCTTTATATCATCAACCGTATTTTGGGGGTTTCCTTATTGTAATTACAGGTGAATGGAACCCAAAACCCTAGTCGAATTATTAAGGCTCCTATGCTAGAACCCTACTCTAGATCCCCGATAGACCCCTGTAAAGGACCCCTTACACACACCCAATTCTAATTATTCAGGCCCCTATAGTAAGGATGTTGGGCCAGGTGCAGGGCTCCCTTAGAGATACCGTGAACCCCAGAAAGTTGGAACATTTATTGAGCATGATGAATGCTGGGATTCCCGTTTTCTGCACCCTGCCGTCATGAGGATAATGATGTTCCAACTTCCTGGCTTCTACTTTGGGCTTAGTTGTTCGGGTTTGTGGGATGGGCGTTTTGGGGCTTTGGGGCAAGTTAGAGGTTTAGGGTTTGACAGGCGCTGTGGAGTCTTCTCGCCTGTGGGGCTCGTTCTCACAGCTGTTTAGGCTCCTTGTCGGGCGTTGGGCTTATCCTCACTGCTAAGACCCTCAATCCATAACCCTAAACCCGAAATTGTAAACTCTAAATCCTAAATCCTAGACACTAAACCGAATCACCCTGCACCCTAAACCTAAACCCTAGACCCTAAAACCCTGAACACTAAATCCTAAACACTAATCTTAATCATGTAGGCCGCATAGTAGTTCCTTTTTGGGATAACCTTATAGGCTTCTAAGTATGAGCCCCAGAAAGCAACCACTATGGGGCCTTAGGGTATGCATCCGATCATGGTCACTTGGAGGGTCATGGGACTTAGTAAGTAAGGTTATAAGTACCTTAAATCTGGTTATAAGCAATAATAAGTATAGTTACCTTGTTTATAACCCCAGTTACTAAGTCCCATGATCCTTGAAGCAGGAGAGATGGAGGCTGCTGACTTCAAGGTCCGGAGGGCAGCCATGGAGGCTTTCGTGGACCTGAAGGACGTTGCTGTCTGTTTGGTTTGGGGGAGCGGGGGGTTAAGGGGGTAGGGTTTAGGGGTTTAGGGGTTTAGGGTTTAGGGGTTTAGACGGTTTAGGGTTTAGGGTTTACGATACTCAAAATGTCAGGGCTGCCTCCTTCCGGCACATGAGTATTGATGGAAAAAGCAAAGAGTACGGAGATCAGCGTGGCAGCTTTTTTCAACAATCGAAGCAGAACAAAATTCCACAAACACTCTGCTTGCTTCCGTAGTTCAGAGTAGGGGGGAAGAAGACAGGGAGCTAAGGGTTGGAGTCCGATAGACTTAGAGGAGTGACAATCCTGAGTCCTAGAAGCAAGAAACCTGAACCCTCCGAAGGCATCAAAGTCCTGCGCTGGAAAACTCCGATGCCTGAGGTTCAAGTGCGCAACCCTGCACATCCCTAAACCAGGAAGTCCAGAAACACCAAAGCCCAAACGCCTAACCCACTAAAGCTCTTCAGCCTTAAATCTTCAACCGCAAAAGCCCTCCACCGTCAATCCGCAGCACCACGTTGAACCTGCCTTGGCCACATCACAGTCAAAGACGTGTGTGTGTATATATATATGCTCACCCCCCCCCCATGACAGACCGTCGTGGGGAAGGGGAAGGGTGGCGTTCGTCCCCAGGCAGGATCTGTCAACGGATAGGCGACAGACACTTCTCCCAAACTCAATTCCAACATGTTCATTTAGATGGTTGGCAACTTTTGGAAATTTCTTCACATGCATGCAACGCTCCTAGTCCCAATCTTAATCTTAGTTCTGCTCTTCGTACCGTTATTACTGTGTGTAGATCTTAATTCTTGTATCAGTGTTAGCATTAGTATTAGTTTTGTAGTAGTATTGATATTAGGATGAGTATTGGTTTAGTATTAGTAATAGTACTCGAATTAGTATTACTATTAGCATTAGCATTAAGTATATGTATTGATATTAGTAGTAGTAGTCGTGGTACTAGCAATACTTGTCGCACAGTAGTAGTAGTGGTAGCATTAGTATTGGTATTAGTATTAGTATGAGTATGAGTATTAGTATTAGTATTAGTATGAGTATTAGTATTAGTATTAGTATTAGTGACTAGTATGAGTATCATTACTAGTTTTGGTATCAAGTATGTGTACTATTAGTAGTAGTAGTAGTAGTAGCAGTAGTAGTAGTAGTAGTAGTAGTAATCGTAGTAGTAGCAGTAGTAGTAGCAGCAGCAGCAGTAGTAGTAGTGGTGACATTAGTATTGGTATGAGTATGAGTATGACAAATTAGTAGCTAGTATTAATACTAGTTACTAGTATTAGTGTTAGGATTAATATGTATTGTTCTTGGATCTAGTCTTAGTACTGCTGTCATTGTTTGTAGTAGTCCTAATCCTGGTATCAGTGTACATATGAGTAATAGTTTTGTGGTAGTACTGATATTAGGATGGGTATTGGTTTAGTACTAGTATTGTATTGGTATCTAGTGTTAGTATTAGCATCAGCATTAGTATTAGTATTGAATAAAAGTATACATATCGATAATAGTAAATATGAACTCGTGATTATGTTCGTGCTGGTGCTAGTGCCAGTGTCGATGTCAATGTCAGTAATAGTACTCGTGTTAGTATTACTATCAGTCTGAATGCTGGTTTTAGTATCTGTTTATTATTCACAGAAGTGCTGGTATTAGTATCAGTATTAGAAATAGTTTTGATATGTGAAAATACTGATTGATTCGTACATTTTGAGCTTAATACAGTAATACAGTAATGTATTCGAAAAATAGTATATTTGCATAGTTGAAGATTGCGTGAATATATTTGTACATTGGTGCATGAGTACATTAGTATATTGGTGTATTATGATATTCGTATGTTAACGTATTAGTATATTAGTATATTACTATAGTGGTCTATTACTACATTTTCTTTATTCGTATATTACCTAATAGCTTATAGGTATATCAATATGTTGGCATAATAGCATGTGAACATGTCAGTGTACTTGCCTTCTACAGTATTCGTACATTAGTACACTAGCATATTTAGTGATAATTAGTGTTAATGCCAGTGCCAATGTCGATGTCAGTTTTATTCAGTCTTAATGATGAATTTAAAATCAGTATAATATTCGCGGACGAGCTAGTATGCAAATCAATACTATAATTAGTTTTGATATATTATGTTAGTATACTGATAGATTATATAAACAGCTTAGTATACCAACACATTATAATGTATTCGAACAGTAATATGTTTGTATACCTGTATGTTTGTATGCTCTTAGTATATCAATGCATGCGTACGTTCGTGCATGAGTACATTAGTATATTGGTGTGCCATTATCTTCGATTATTAACATATTAGTGTATTAGTACCCTGGTATGCTACTTCATTCACCATATTTGTATATTATCTAACAACTTTTTTGGTATATCCATATGTTTTATACTATTGCCAATAGTATACTTGCATATTACAGTATTCGTGTCTTAGCAAGTTAGCATATCAATACAGTATAATCAGACGTTAACAAGTAGTATATTGTCACCTGGGAAACTGGGTATATGACAAATACGAATATACTACGTTAGTACACGAATGCATTGATATATTTGCTTTTCAGATAGTGGTATGTATATCTGCGGAGATTAGTATACGCAGGTGTCTGCTAGTATTGGCATAAATATCAATATGAATATGACTATTGGTAGGAGTAGGAGTATTAATCTTAATAATCGTAGTAGTAATGTGCATATTCGTAGTAAAAGCATTAATATAAATGTCAACGTTAGTGTTAATGCTGGTATTATCTTGAATATTCAACAAGTTATCAATGTCAGTATTAGTATTGATGATAGTATGATCAGAGAATGTGTGTTAGCTTCGTAGGAGTATCAATACTTATATGAATAGTGATACAAGTAGAAATATTGGCATTCGTATTAGTGAAAGTATTGGCATTAATACTCATATGCAAATGATGACGTGTATTCGCCGGAATATTTGCAGTAGTCTTACTTTTGACTTTCGTATTGGAATTGCCCCAGTTCTCGAGTTCCCGAGCCGAAGCGGGGGACGTGGCTTTGGAGGACTTTCCAAACAGCCTGTGGGCAGGGGCAAAGGACGTGACTGACACAAGGATGCACCCAAAACCAAAAAACCAAAAAACCAAAGTTTCACGGAGAATGCCGGAGCAGTTTTGGTTTTTTGGATTTTTGGTTTTTTGTTTTTTTGGATTTTTGTTTTTTTGGTTTTTTGGTTTTTACATAGCGAAACCAAAAAACCAAAAAACCAAAAATCAAAAAAACCAAAAAACCAAAAATCCAAAAAACCAAAAAACCAAAACTGTCCCTGCATTCTCCGTGAAACTTTGGTTTTTTGGTTTTTTGGTTTTGGCTCTAGTGTCGTTCTGGACAGACGAAATCAGGGGTTCCACAGACACATGAAACTTTGGTTTTTGGCTTTCTGGTCTCAGTCTTTTGGTGGTTCCACAGATACGTTCGGAGGGCTCAAACTCGATACCCCGGAAAAAGCACGAACACGCCGGTGGGAGCGATGTTTTGAAGGGGACGGTCTGTCATGGGGGGGGGGGGTGACCATATATATATATATATGTGTATGTATGTATGCATGTATGTGTATGTATGTATGTATGTACCTATGTAGGTAGGTAGGTAGGTATGTATGTGTGCATGTATGTACGTACGTAGGTATGTATATATAGAAATATATGTACATATGTACATCTGTGGTTGTATATGTATATGTATTTTTGTGCGTATATGTACATGTGTATATATATAGAGGATATACACACGTACATTCAAACATAACTCTATGTCAATAGATATACCTGCAAATTCACAAGGCTTGCATGTACAGGCTTAATGGAACAAAGACTTGATCCAGCAAGCTGTAGTCTTGGGTCTTCTGTGCAGCGGCCACCCTAGGAAAGATCATGTCGATTACCGTGGATGTGCATCTGCTGAGTGGCAAGAGTGCCTCTTTGGAAGTGGAGGCAGATGCATCTGTTGAGTCATTGAAGTACCGCGCCCAGAGTGCTCTGGTTACGGGCAGAGGGAGGCTGCTGAATTCTTCTGGAGAGGTGCTTGGCGACGCGCAAACTGTCACAGAAGCAAAGTTGAAGAATGGAGACGTGCTCACCCTGCATGTAAACCAAGTCCAGCTTACAGCCAGCAGGCACGGCGGTTTCTTCTCTGCGTTTGCCGCACTCCTGGGTGATAGATCTGTGGTCAGCTGGGGTAATGCCGGCACTGGTGGCGACCTCCGCGTGGTCGAGGATCAGCTGCGAGATGTGCAGCAGATCCAAGCTTCTGGTGGTGCATTTGCTGCAATCCTTGGTGATGGATCTGTGGTCACCTGGGGTAATGTCGACTATGGTGGCGACAGCAGTGCGGTCCAGGATCAGCTGCGAGATGTGCAGCAGATCCAAGCTTCTAATTGCGCCTTTGCTGCAATCTTGGGTGATGGATCAGTGGTCACCTGGGGCAGTGCGCGCTTTGGCGGCGACAGCAGTGCGGTACAGGATCAGCTGCGAGGTGTGCAGCAGATCCAAGCTTCACAAGACGCATTTGCTGCAATCCGGGGCGATGGATCTGTGGTCGCTTGGGGTCACCCTGCCTGTGGTGGAGACAGCAGGGCGAAACAAGAGCAGCTGCGAGATGTGCAGCAGATCCAAGCATCACGAGAAGCATTTGCTGCAATCCTGGGTGATGGATCTGCAGTTACCTGGGGCAATGCTTTGTCTGGAGGCGATAGCAGTGAGGTCCAGGATCAACTGCGAGATGTGCAGCAGATCCAAGCTTCTGGTGGTGCATTTGCTGCAATCCTGGGAGATGGATCTGTGGTCACCTGGGGCGATGCCGACTATGGTGGCGACGGTAGCGCTGTCCAGGCTCAACTGCGAGATGTGCAGCAGATCCAAGCTTCACAAGACGCATTTGCTGCAATCCTGGGTGATGGATCCGTGGTCACTTGGGGTTATGCCTTCTATGGTGGCGACAGCAGTGCGGTCCAGGATCAGCTGCGAGATGTGCAGCAGATCCAGGCTTCTGAACGTGCACTTGCTGCCATCCTGGGTGATGGATCTGTGGTCACCTGGGGCAATGCTTTGTCTGGTGGCGATAGCAGTGCGGTGCAGGATCAACTGCAAGATGTGCAGCAGATCCAATCGTCACGACAAGCATTTGCTGCAATCCGGGGCGATGGATCTGTGGTCACCTGGGGTAATGTCGACTATGGTGGCGACAGCAGTGCGGTACAGGATCAGCTGCGAGATGTGAAACAGATCCAAGCTTCTGGTGGTGCATTTGCTGCAATCCTGGGTGATGGATCCCTGGTCACATGGTGTGAAGTCGGGTAAGGTGGCGACAAGCAATGCGGTGAGTTGTGCAGCAGATTTCCTGTGAAATGTGGGAAGAAAGTGAGATCGAGTTGAGACCCCACTGTTCTCCTGGGTTTTGTGGGGTGGCTGTTTAGTGTGTGTGTATATATACATATACTATACATACATATACATGTTTGTTTTGTACGCATCTATTCAGCTGTTTATTTCGCATTTACTTTCACTTGTGTTTTCCCAGTCATTTCACACTTGTTGGACGTTCTTGTTCAATTGTTTCCTCAAGTCTGCTTCCCGTCTCGGTTAAGGTAGACCCAGGTGTTCGGGATCCGAA
This sequence comes from Symbiodinium sp. CCMP2592, assembly GCA_905221615.1. Taxonomy (NCBI): domain Eukaryota; class Dinophyceae; order Suessiales; family Symbiodiniaceae; genus Symbiodinium; species Symbiodinium sp. CCMP2592. Next base: position 737,076 of record CAJNDT010002157.1, on the reverse strand, counting down.
GACGAATGTATAGTATTCAGGGGTCTACAATCCTAAATCCTTATAGACCTTGCATAGTAGCCCTCATGGAGGCCTTATGGTGAGCCTTAGAAGAGGGGTCTACATTATTCTGAAGCCGTTCGCATTTTCCTGATGGCATCTCTGGCCTCTCGTCTCTGGCTTACGGCTTCTTTAAAGGGATCTCCGCTTAGAGCTATGGATGATGATCTAAATCCTGCACTACCCATGATAAGGAATGTACCATTATTCCCATAGTTTAGGGTCCTTAAGGTAATGCAGGGTTTATATCATCAACCGTAGGACCGTTTGTGGCCCGAAGCCCATTAAAACAACTAGGCAGGAGTCTCAGACAGGAGGGGGCTCTCAAGCAAAACCCTAAAGAATCGGATCCTCGCTACACGGGCCCCCAAAAGATGGTTGCCCTAGCTGTGAGAAGCCCTAAACCTAGTAGTAGAGTAGGGAACCTTTAACCTTTTCTTGGGTGGTATAGTCCCTATGTCCTTTAGTTCCCCATGATACCCGACAAGCAGGTAAATACACAGAATCCTTGAACACGAGGATCAGGGTTCATACAGACCTCCCAACTAGTCTAGGGCCAGGGTTTTGGGTTTCGGGAGAATCAGTGACACTGTAGCTCAGGGTTCCTTACAGCGTTTAGAACGCAGCCTTGAGTTAATCTAATTATATTGTCCCCCTTCAACTACCCATACTTGTCGACTGAAGACATCGCATTTGAGATCCATAGGTGCTCTATCAAAAGGTGTTTGGGTTTCTCATGGGTGTAGGTAAGTCAGGAGGACGGCTTAATTCATCCTTTGGTTCGGTAAGAGTAGGCATTTTCCCTTTAAGGTCAAGACCATGCAGAATTCCGAAGAAAAAAGCGACTTAGGGCACACTTAAACCCCAGAGAGGGTTAATTGGTGTGATTTCCTCTCACAAGTCTGAGTCAAGATATGGTCGAGGGTCAGAAGATTACCCCCCCCCCAAACTAAAATGAAATCTCCAAGCTGCAACAGGGGCTCAATATGGAACCGTTTTCCTTGGCGTTCTTCTGGTGGATTCTTAGCACTTTCATTTTTGGGGTTTCTGTATGAACGATAATAAGTACGCTACAAGCTCAACTTTTAGGAGGGGTTCAGAAGTCGGCCGAGTTTCCTTTCCAAAGGAAAGGGCCGAGGGTTTAGGATTGAGGCTGTAGGCTTAAAGTTTAGGACTGAGGACTTTGATTCAGGGTGATGTGGGCCCGAAACTACCAGAAACCATGAACAGGAGCTCAGCATAGACCAGTCTCCTGTTGAAAGGGGAGATGTTTGGGCCCGCAACGTCTGAACGGGGGAGTTGGGACGAACCCACGAGCACTAAACTTCAAGACTCCAAGCCTAAGGCTTCAGAGTACCTACTACTTGGGCAGTCGGGTTGAGGATAGCTGTGCTTGCAAGTTGGTAGCAAGGGAGTATGTGATTGTGAAGCATTTGGAAGCAATCTGAGCCTCGAAATAAACCCTACACCCTAAACCCAAACCGGTCTAAACCCTAAACCCCAAACCAAAAACCCTCTGGCTGAGCCACGAATTCCACGGCAGGAGCACTCCCTGCCTGCCAGTGACTTGCACAGAATTCAGAAGCGTCCGGGGGTCCATGGTGTCGGGGGTCGGGCCAATCAAATTCAGCATGTGGAGTTTGATGCGATTTTTTCGATTGTACCACTGATTTAGCTTCCGTGCAGCTGGCGTAGGGCTGTTTTGCCCTGATCGTGGGGTGCTTCTCCGGTGGATAGCCACGGCTGGTTTGTACGGGCGCCGTGCTCGCAGGTCTTTGGGGTGTTAGCGTATCGTGGCTCCCCGCGGGCATTGTAGCATTCATGCATGGACGAGTGTCAATCTCAAGAATCTCTGAGGCGCTGCTTACTATCTTAGCGGTTCCTTACTACATGTATAGTATACTGGGGCCCGAAACCCTATTCTAATTATTAAGGCCCGTATATTATAGAACCCTACTATAGATCCCTTATAGACCCCCCTGCTTGGCCCTGCACCCTGATCCCTAAACCGTCAACATGATTCGAGCTGCGGCTTCAAACTTGGATAAGTTTGGGGTTTAGGGTTTAGGGCTTCGATCTAAAAAGTAGATCCCCAAATTTGGGACCCTAGCTACTCAAGGGCACTTTACCCCCTTACGGGGTTTACTTTTTAGATCCTCCCGGGGGTCTGGGTTGGATAAGTTTGTGGTTCTCTGAACTTTTGAGGCTTAGGCTTCCAACCACCACCTTCGGCTTTATGTTCTATGAACTCCAGTTCTAAATAGGCTTCCGTATTTCTGGTTCTAAGGTGCTGAGATTGCCAAGCGCCTCATCCACGCCGACCCACTTGTGCGGCGACTCACTGTTGAATGCGTTCAACTCATGGGCATCTTGGCAGACTTGCCAACAAACGGCCCTCGTAGTTGTAATGGGGGTTTACGGTAGGTATACTCTGGCCTAAATGTTCATGAGCTTTTGTGAGTCGTCGTAGGGGTATGATTTTGGGCCCTGAATAATTGGAATTGGGCATTGGGGGTTACACTCTCGTAGAAAACTATAAGGAGGAGCTCAAGTGGGTGTGATGTTAAGACTTATGAGGGCTTTATGCTTTAGGGTTTAGGGTTGAAGGTTTATTGCATACTTCAGGAGCATGTGGACTCTCTGGGTAACTCGAATGGTTCCACAGCTCCCGGTAAGTTTGTAGCTTGGTTTAGGGCAAGTTAGGGTTTACGGTGGTTTAGGGCAAGAGCAACTGTAAGTGAGTCTTTTGGGGAGTGCATGATGATTGCGTACCTGGACGCTCTGGGCCCAGGGTTGTTTGAAGAGCACATGGTAAGGGTTTAGGGTCTAGTTTCTAGGCTTTACGGTTTAGAGTTTATGCTTCAGGGTCAGAAATAGAAAGGGTTTAGGGTGTAGTTTTAGGCTTTACGGTTTACCTAAACCCTAAACCCTGAGTTTAGGCTGCATATCGGTTTTAGAGACGATGACTCCGAGATGTGCCTCACGAGATAAGAAGGCTCCTCCCCGCCCCCCCGGTTGAGGGTTTAGGGTTTAGGACGGGATCTCTACAGAATAGAGCCCTGAGCAACTAGCAGTGCTATTCCTGAGGGTTCTTATGGAGCTCTTCGGTCAGAGACACAGATAAATTTTGGGCTCATTTTTTCGATACGGGAGCGCCTTTCGAGGATGAAGTATAAGTATATGGGTGTCAAAATTCTTCTGGGCACCTTTTTGGGTACCCTAAGTATTCGGTGCCGTCTTATAATAAGGACCCAAAAAGGGACCATACTTTTGACAACCACCCATAAGGACACTCACAAGTTCCATCTAGCTTGCCCCGCTGGGCAACTTCGCAGAACTTGTAGGTGGGATGAGCTAATGTAGGTGCTTCAACAATTACCTATACTATTTTGGGGTTCTTTATTTATGAATATAACCTTAAACGCTAAACCCGTAAACATAACCCTAAACCCTAAACCCTCTTCTCATTATTCAGGCCCCTATATTAGGTATTTTTTGCCTGCCTTCTCCGACCTCGCTCCATTTCAGGGTCAAGAGACCAAGCGGTACTTCAGTGTGCCGAGGAGTGAGCGGTCCGCAGAGAGGTTCACAGTGCGGCAGTACCTGACCGTGCGTTTGAAAGTTCCGGAACCGACGCGCAGCAGCTCCACTGAGCTGCTGTTGGACGAGGAGCAGGTGAACCTGCTGCCTCCGGGACTGCCAGGACCGCGGTCGTGTAAGAACCTGACGGTGACTGCATGCCTATAGGGTTTCGGGGAGGCTTGTTTTGGACTTTAGACAAACCTTCCTCTTTATTTGAAGACCCTACGAGTAAGCTGGCACGAAGACCTAAACTAAACCCTAAACCCTAAACCCTAAACCCTAAACCCTAAACCCTGAACCCTAAACCTGAACCCTAAACCCTGAACCCTGAACCCTAAACCCTAAACCCTAAACCCTGGACCCCACTCCGGTTACAGAGCCCAGGTCCCTACGGGGCGAAGATGCTCCCAAGGGCCCTCCGGATGCAAGGTTTGGAGTGTGAGAAAGTCGTGGACCCGATTTCTTTTAAATTACCCCTACTTAAAGGATCATGGGACTTAGTAACTAGGGTTATAATTAGGGTAACTATACTTATAACCCCACTTAGGGTACTTATAACCGTACTTACTAAGTCCCATGATCCTTTAAGTATAACCCCCCCAAACTACCCTCTAATGCCCACGATTATGGTCCGTCATGAAGTATGGACCGTCAGGGCTCTATGAACGGGCCATTGGGGGGTCCTGGTGTACGGTTCTCCTTTAAACAGGTGTCGTGGGGGTGGGGGTTGAGTGCTTGGTCCTTGGTTTGATATTTAGTGTTTAGGGTTTAGGGCAGAGGGTTGAGAATCCAGGGTCTCGGGTTTCGGGCTCAGGGCTGAAAATTCAGGATTTAGGGCTAAGAGTTCGATGAGACTCGGAGGTTCGTAATAGTGGACATTACCTACTTGTGTCCAGTATGTCTAGTATGCTACGGGAACAAAAGGCTTACCTTTAAGGTTTAGGGTTTTCTATAGACGGTACAGTATGCCGAACAAGCCAAAGCTCGTCGTGTCTTGAGCGTGGTCTCCAGCGAAAGGTGTGAGACTGACCCTGTCGAATCAAGAGCTGAAGATTACGTACTATAGGGGCCGTAATAATTACCTAAACTAATTTGGGGGTTCCTTGTTATAATTGTAGTATAATGGGCCCCAAAACCCTATTCTAATTATTAAGGCCCCTATATTTCCCATCCTACTAAGGTTGGGGAGGAACTCGCAAGAGAGAAGCTTCCACATGATCCAGACCCCCGCATTACAGCTCTCTGAGCCACCAAAGGACATTTCAAGCCCTGCTACATATCTAGGGATGTATATCACAAGGATGGAAAGCTTTGGAGTGTAAGCTAAACGCCCCTAAACCCTGAACCTTAAACCCTAAGCCCTAAACCAGGTCAAAGGCCTCCTGGACACCGAGGAGGATCCGGATGTGATCCATGCTGCGAAGCCCCTTCCCGGGGGGGGGGGAGGGGGGTTTATGTACGGGTAGTTGTCAAAATTCTGGTGCCTTTTGGGTACTCTGAATAGTAGGTGCCGTACTAGATTAAGGGCCCAAAAAGGGATGCTAATTTTGACCACCAGCCAAAAAGGGCTCAGAGGTTTAGCGTTTGTGGGTTTAGCGTCGGGTATGGGGGAAGTAACGCTATAGGGTATTTCATGGTTCAGGGTTTCGCAGGACTGGTCGAAGCGCTAGGATTTGCGGCTTCGAGTTGAACAGTCACAATCACCAAAGATTGCCAACAAAAGGTTTGGGTGTAAGGGCTGAGGGTTGAGGGTAGTGGCTGGCCGAAGACTGCCAGCAAAGGGTGCAGAGCGTAGGATTTCTGCTTTGGGGTGTCCACACTCCGAAAGCGAGAAGCACTGATAATCACTTCACGACTGTCAACAGGACTAGAGTGATAGCCGTAGCAGTCGTCGTTGCCACTATGACTAAAACTCTAGACCCTAAGCCCCATAGGCTTGGTAGCCCACGCCCGATAAGTATCCTTGACTGGTAGTCTAAGCCCGACAGTTATCCTAGATCGCAAACATGCGCAGATGTTCTTCCGCAAGCACTGAAAAATTTAAGTCCTGAAAGACCCTGGACCGTATACTCTAAACTTGAGAATAAGCACACAAGCAGTGGATTCACGATTTGTTGACGGGTACTGCATGCTCAACAGTGCCAATGACTTCCTTCAGCATCATCCCCCGTGCAAGGTTTGGGGTTTGGAGTCCTAGACCCTACACCCTACACCCTAAACCGCTAAACCCCTAAACCCTAAACCCTAAACCCCTAAACCCCTAAACCCCTAAACCCTAAACCCCTAAACCCTAAACCCTAAACCCCTAAACCCTAAACCCTAAACCCTAAACCCCTAAACCCTAAACCCTAAACCCCTAAACCCTAAACCCTAGACCCTAAACCCCTAAACCCTAAACCCTATTAGGGTTTCGGGTGCCGGGGCCCTGAGCCCCAAGCCCAAAGAGTCCCTTCCTGGTGACATGGACCAGGCGCGCTCTCGACGGCAAGAATGGCGTAGCTTCCGAGATGCTGTCCAAGTATCTTGACGCTGAGTTGAGACAGTGGAGTCAGTGACCCCCAACCCTTCAGCTGACACCATCCTGCATGAAGCTCCAAGTATCGGCAAGGAGGGCAGGCTGAAAGTATAGTGCATGGGGTGAAGGGGGATCAGGACCAGGAGTTTGGGGTCCAGCGTACAACTGATGTCTATCGGGCTTCAGGGTTTGAGGAATAGAGGTTTCGGTTTTCGGATCGACTTTCGTGCTTGGGGTTGAGAATGTAAGCAGGCATCTAGGGACTACCGGGAGTTGGGTAGTGTCTTCGCAGTTTAATCAGAATAGAGTTTAGTACATAGTTGGGCTTTGGGGTCTACTTGTTATGGGAGCACGGCATTGGGATGTGGGGTTACAACCGCAGTTGAGAATCATGGTAGAGGTTCAGAACTTACCGACAGCCCTAACAACGCGGCTCCATAAATAGATACAGCATGACTAGCAAATAAACAGAGTCTATCTTTATCTCTCTCCTTTACATATGCATATTATATATGCATGCATATATCTACACGCACACAAACTCACACATACTACCACGGAAGAAACTTCCGACATGCTTTCCCTGCTGTGGTTTGTGGGGTCTTGTTCCAGCCGGATAGAAGAGACCTCGCTTGACAAAGCTCCTTTTGCCTTGGTTTAGGGTCTTGAGGGGCTTCAACGACAAGGGAACAATAGGACCACCTAAACTCTAAATAGCTTTCCCTCGTCGGGTTTTGGAGAGATAGGTTTACTGCTGAGGCCCCTGCATTCAACCAGACGATCGCCACGTGTACTGTCGGGTCTCTGACCCCTAACACTGCAGATGCCCCAAAGGAAGCAACATATTGAGCCTCGAACTATAGACCCCTCAGCAGGTACTCTTTGAGAACTTGAGGAGTTAGGAGATGTAGGGATTGCGATCAGGGTTGACAGCAATACAGCAAGTATGAGGACGCCACAACGGCTAGATTAAGGTGCGGTTGAGGGTAAGCTGGAGGGCTTCTGGGTCTTCGCTTCCGCTGCAAGGCCCAGACGTGCGAGCATCGGCGCACGTCGTGGCTGGCCCCAGCTGCTACTCAAAGGGTGGTCAAGGGTTCCTATTAGGGTTGCTTTAAGGCTTTGCCTTCAACTGACCCTTTCAAGCCTAAACCAGTAATTCCCTTGATAGAGCCCTTGAAGGAGCCCTTTACTTGAAGGAGCTCGCCCTGAGTTTATACGCAGGTTACAGCTGGAGTTTACAAGCATGCTACTACGATTAATCCTCCTGTTTGTAACCTGCTGATAACTTATCTGTTCCTGCGATGACTATTAGCCAGATACCAGGAAAGTTAGGGCTTTTCTACATGGTTTTACTGGCCTCTTACACTCAGGGCTCACTTGTCTGTAACAGGGAGGGTCCTTCTGTTTAGGTATTCAGCTTAATTAAGGTCCGCAATTTTCTGACCGTCTTCTGTGAGAGCTTGTAATCAGTGCTGCCCGAAACTCAAACCTGAGCCCTAAAATGGCTCCAAATTCTATACCCGAAATGCTTTCATAATAGAAAACTCTTCTCATGCAGGGTTTCGCACTGGAAACCCCAATTTAGAAGTTCGTCGTCTACGTAGGTATTGGTGGGCTTCGGGGTTCCAGCGTTTCGGGTTTCATTTTTGGGTCCCAGTTTTCCGAAACTCCGATTGGTCATTGGACCTGGTTGAGGGTTTTGTTTAGTGTTGTTGCAAGGTTGGCTTACAGGACGTTTGGATGGGGTTGCCGGCACCCTGATGTTGGAGTTGAGGGTGTTGGGTTTCGAGTCGGTTCTATCTTCTCTGAGCAATGGGCCTGCCGAAGCGTGAGCCTCAATGCAATCCGACAAGTCTGCTGGGAAGAAATAAAGGGGCCTAGCTAATTAGAATACGGTTTTGGGGTTATTATAGTTGTAGTATTATACCCCCCCGACCTTATCCTGATCATGAATGTTCTTTTTTTTTATGAGCCCTTGAAATACCACGGAACCTCAGGCCAGGCACACACCCGCCTGATCCCTGACGCGCAGACGTTCGAAATGATGTTCGACCCTTCATGTTAGACCCCCGGGATCCTAGGAATGGGTAGCATGATGAGGGAGACCCTTAAAGGGTACCCCTTCTGAACCCTACTTCTGGCTCTCTTCAAAGGGAGCTTATTGAGAGGGTCTATATCCCCGAGGGTCCCCCTAATCCTAACTCCAAGAAAAAACCCGAAGCTTGCTACAATCTTTCAGATGGGTAGTTGTCAAAATTAGGGTCCCTTTTTGGGTCCCTTAGATATTAGGTATTAGGTGCCGTATTAGAATAAGGACCCATAGAGGGACCCTAATATTGACAACCACCCAGATGATCTTATCGAGCTTTTTTCCAGCAGACTCCTCTCTTTGCCTCACAAACTCCAAGGGTAAAAGGAGGGACCCTTAATAAGGACCCCTTGGTATATATACCCTGAATAGAGCTATTATATAGCCATTATATAGCCGATTATAGGGAAGGGTTCCCCATTAAGGGTCCCTACTTTTCCCCTTTTGGCCTCCAGTGAGTTCCCCGGCCCTAGCCTGGCAACCTCACGCTTCGTAGCCCAAACCAGCCAATCCAGGGTTTAGGGTTTAGGGATTAGGGTTCAGGGTTTTTAGGGTTTAGGGTTTAGGGGTTTAGGGTTTAGGGTTTAGGGTTCAGGGTGTAGGGTTTAGGGTCTAGGGTTTAGGGTCTTGGGCCCCTACTCAGAAAGTGTCGGCAAAGGTGCGAGCTTGAAATCTCAGCGCAGGCCGTCAGCGAGTCAGAGTCAGAATTTGAAAAAGATCCTGAAACCCCAAACACTAAACCCCAAGCCCAAATGGGGGATGCACCCGAAACCCTAAAATGCAAAGTCGCTTCCTTACTCTTAAGTCCCTAAACCCCAAAGACCTAACTCCTAGGTGAGGGCAAAGGGCTCGTGTACCTGTACCTAGAAGTAGATTAGGTATCCTTTGCCCTTTTTTGGGGTTCGTATCATAGGGTCTAGGTTTGGATTTAGGGCTTAGGGTTCAGGGTTTCAGTAGAAGCCGGAAAGTTGGAAGATTCTTCTCTTTATGCCCATAAGGTGAAGTACAAGGGATCCGAGCCCTAATCCTCGCAAACCCGTTTTCCAGCTTTCTGGGGTTCGCTGTACCCAGACTCCCGGAAAGGATCCAAAAAGTAGATCCCTTCATGGGGGTTCCTATAAAGTACCCTTGGTAGTATAGGGCCCCAAATTAGGGGATCTACTTTCTAGCTCCTCCCGGCTGTTTGGGCATACAACGCATACCGGGACTCCTGAGAAGGGATGCACAACGGGGATCCTAAGGATATATATATATATCCTGCATTACCCATAAAAATGAATATACCATCATTCGCATAGTTTAGGGTCCTTAACGTAGTGCAGGATTTATATCATCAACAGTAGGGACCTTAAGGAAAGAGGGTTTACCAATCAGGGCCCCGGGATGTACTTGGACCCTGTTGCGGTTGCGACATAGAGAGTGTGGGGATAAAAGTATGCTGTAGCGATGCCTGGGCTCTGTGGTGGAACTTAGCAACTACGGCTGATGGACAAAATCCTGCATTACCCATAATAACAATCAGTAGATCATAATTCCCACAGTTTAGGGTCCTTGGGGTAATGCAGGGTTTTGTCCATCAACAGTACCCTAAACCCTAAACCCCTAAACCCTAAACCCCTAAACCCCTAAACCCTAAACCCTAAACCAAGTAGGACCGCGAGAGGAGGAGCAGGTTCGAGGTTTGCAAGAAGCCCCAGGGCGCATGGGAAGATGAGCCTGCAGGGTTTTTCAAAGATTTAGGGGTTTAGGGGTTTAGGGGTTTAGGGGTTTAGGGGTTTAGGGGTTTAGGGGTTTAGGGGTTTAGGGGTTTAGGGGTTTAGGGTTTTAGGGTTTAGGGTTTAGGGTTTAGGGTTCCATGTTACACTGAAACCACTACACCCTAAGCCCTGAGCCCCTAAACTTAAACCCCACAGCCCTATAAGCCCTAAGCCCCTGGACCCTAAATCGGGTATCCTCGGTTTCAGTAACCCAGGTGTCCCGGGTTTCTGGAACATTTTATGTTTCCTTCACTGGGCCTAACAGGGTCTTATTTACGAACATTCGAAAATGTTCGCAGGCTTCAAAGGGCCGACTTACCTTGCTTAAGCCCGTCTTTGCCCTGCATTGAATCAGATGCAAAGCTTGCCCGTAATACGGGGGGTTCTGCATGAGGCAATGTTATACCAAGGGTGCCCTAGTTGAGGAGTATTGTTCACTCTCCCTAAACCTTAGACACCTAAATCTCGAGACCCTAAACCTTCAACCCGACACCTTGGCACCTTCATGTCGAAGCCGATGCAAGCCCAAAGCCACTAATATGGGGCCTATTACCAATACTAATGTGGGGGTTCCTTGTTATAGTTATAGTATAATTGGCCCCAAGACCCGATTCTAATTATTAAGGCCCCTACACTAAACTTCCGAACCCAAGAGTCTCCAACTCCATTCTCGCAACTCCCAACGGCTCAGGGGCTAGGGTTTAGGGTTTTAGGGTTTTAGGGGTTTAGGGGTTTAGGGGTTTAGGGATTTAGGGTTTAGGGTTTAGGGTTTAAGGGCAGAGTGTATGCATGTGGACACATGCATTAGTTGTGAAATAAAGGAATACACACATCTGAGTAGATAGACAGGTCGACCAAACAAATGTTTTGTATACTATATAAAAAATGTGTGTGTGTGTATATATATATATCTACATAAAGATACCACAGGCCCCACGTGCACAAAGGACTCTTTTGTTCCAATGCCCTCCTGACCCAAAAGATTTGAACAATGCCGTTTAGCTAGAGTTCTGTACCTATTGGGGTTATTGTATCAAAGGGGAAAAGGAGGGACCCTTAACGGGGACCCCTACCCTCTAATGGGCTATGTAATGGGTATATAATGGCTATATTAAGGGCATATACCTAGGGGTCCTTGTTAAGGGTCCCTCCTTTTCCCTTGGATTGTAATTATATATCACGAAACCCCTTAATGGGGGTTCCTATAAAATACCGTTAGTAGTGTAGGGCCCCAAACTAGGGGATCTACTATTTAGATCCTCCCGCTCCACCGAAATTTGGAACAGCCGCGCTTCGCGCAGGGGCGGCGTCGACACGGGGAACACGTGAGAGCCAGCTCTTGGTGTTTGTTGTACAAAGCCTTGAATTCAGTGAAGGGCTCGATGTGGTTTAGGGTTTAGGGTTTGGGGGTTTAGGGTTTGGGGGTTTCGGGGTTTGGGGCTTTCGCCTTTCGGCTTTCAGGGCTTGCGATCGGGGTCAGGGTTTAGGGATGTTGCAGGGTTTGGGGTTCATGGCACGACTGTAGGAGCCGTAATAATTACTAACACTATTTTGGGGGGTTCCTTGTTATAGCTATAACATTACATACTCCAAAACCCAATTCTAATTATTAAGGCTCTTACATCAGGTCATGGTATTGCATGCCAGAGCACTGACGAGAGCCCTGCCAAGCAGGCTTTCTTGCCAGAGCCATGTCCACTTCCAGGCTTTTTCTTTGTGGGCGACTTAATTTTCGGGTTTAGGGTTCAGGGTTTAGGGTTTAGGGTATAGATTGGGTGGTTGTCAAAATTATGATCCCTTTTTGGGCCTCCATTTTAATACGGCACCTATTATTTAGGGTACCCAAAAAGGGACCCTAATTTGACAACCGCCCAGAGGGTTGCCATCTGTTGCAAGGGTTTCGGAGGTTTCCTTACTGGGCCCGTCGAAGTCACGAAGCTCTACTCGGTTGACGCTAGTCACTAGTCCTGAACATCCCGGTTTCCCTTAGCCGCGAACCTGGAACTCCGGATCTTACAAACTAAGCCCTGAATATGCTGCGCCTTAAACCGCAAATGACTCTCAAAATATCATGACAAGCTCCGTAAATCCCCATAAAGCCTCAGAGAAATCCTACCCCTCCTCCCCAAACCAGGAAGAACAGCAAGCATAGCAAGCACCTGGAGTCTTTGCGAATGTAGCACTTAGGAGGGTTTAGGGAGGGTTTAGAGCCTGCTCCTAGCCCTTCTGCCACCTTCCCTGAAGCTGCGAGAGTTCACAAGCCTGCACAGCAAGCCTGAAATCCCTCAGACTCCAATCCAAGTGTCAATGTGGGACCTGGTTTGGGGTTCCAAGGCTCTACGCCATTCGTAGTGTTCGGGGATGAAAGAGCGACTTACTTTGGGGTTACGTTCTGAGAAATACAGCGCCCACATGAAGAGGCATTGTCAAGGTAGACGCTGACGGGACCAGATGCAACCAGTATTTCTAGCAGGGTCTGCATAATTGGGGACAGTATTCCCCGATGTTCCTCGTAGACATATACTGTACACGATACCCCTTCTAATTATTAGGGTGCCTTACTTAGACCCGGAACCGGAATACTGAAGTTCACTGAAGACGCCATTTTCGACCCGAAACCGCCTGTGAGCCTGAGGTATAAGGGGTGCCCTCTGAGAGACGCAACGCTTCCTTTCTAACTCGTTCCCTGAGTCTTGGCCACAGAGCCGTGAATATAAGGGCTTAAACCAAATGTTAGAACAATTACGGTTCTGGGGGTAATGTGGGAACCTGATTAAGAAACCTAGGCCCTGTATTAGGGTTGTTCTAGTAGTTATAAGCCCAGGGTTTCTTAATCAGGTGCCTACACTTCATGAAGATGTATTTAAACTGGGGAAGCAGCCTTTAAGCCCTTCCCTTATGCCGCGGTTGCAGTCCCGTCTGCGAAGTTTCACTCGGAATTGGCAGGTTCGCGAGCCCTGCGCTTTTCCGCAAAAAGAACGCGAACCACTCCAAACACCCATCCTGAGACCTCCATAGGCGCGCATGTTTTGTAGGGGTTGAATCTGAACTATGATGCAACTTCTCGAGCTGGTTTCAAAACTGCAAGACGGGGCTTATGATAACTTATCGCAAAACTTCAATGGCCGAGATGCACAAGGCAGAGGGGCAAGCGATAGCTCGAAGGACCTCCTGTACTTGAAGGGTCAGTTGGCATAGTAAGTAGTATAGGGGCCTCATGAATTAGAATAGGATTTTGTGGTATATCATACTAGAAGTATAATAAGTGAGCCCAAAATAGTATAGGTAATTATGAAGGCCCCTATAGTATGTTCGAAGCCGAGAGGATCCCAAGCCCTGAACCTTGACGCAAGAGGGTTGTAAAGAGCTTTACGTGGGGTACTTACTTGGAGGGTCGGGGGACTTAGTAAGGTAAGTAGACTTATAAGTACCCTAAAAGGGATCCTAATTGGGGTTATTGTACTTATAAGTCTCTAAACTATCTAGCTACTGAGTCCCCCGACCCTCCAAGTACGACCTCAGCTGGAACCCAGAACTCCAAGCAATTCATGTGGGAGTTTCCGACAATAGGGGACCCTAATTTAGTACCCCAAATAGCAGGATCCTGGTATTAAGGACCCCAGAATAAGGTACCCCTAATTTTCGGAAACTCCCATGTTGGGGTTAGGGAGGGCCAGAGCTTAGTAAGAGAGATATGGTCCGAGCCCACTTTCAAAGGGGAAAAAGAGGGACCCTTAGCCTATAATGGGCTATATTATGGGTATATAATGGCTATATTAAGGGTACATACCTAGGGGTCCTTATTGAGGGTCCCTCCTTTTCCCCTTTGACACTTGTACTTTGCGTAGACAAAGCATGCAGGAAAGCTAGACATGTTTAAATTTTTGTCTCGCGGCGTCCCTCGCTATGAAGATGCTACTTACATACAGTTTGCTTTGCACAGCTCTGGTTTAGAGGTTCAGAGCTTTCAGCACCGAAAGATCTATTGAGAGAGATTCAAGCAGATCCATTTTTTACAATCTTTTTCAGACAAAGACAATTTTTCTTCAGCTTGAGGGAGAATGAATACGTTTGTTGATATTATTTGGTTCTAAAATGTCTTTTCGGTTTGTTTTATACTAGATGTAAACCATTATTTCATGTTGGGTTGTTCAATCTCTCAAGGACTTGTTCGTCGAGGCTTTCTGATTATGGCTAACCTAGTTGTCAAAGGATCTCTTGTAGCATACCTTGGTCCTCGATGTAATCCTTGATGTGAAACTTATTGATTACGATTCCGGGGAATATTGAGTTTTTTGGTAGTGGGGAAGCGCTTTATTCACCCAGTTCAATTTGCTTACCGTGGCTTTGACTATTCAAACAGAACTATGAGAAGTAACACTATTGCTGCTGCTAATACTCCGGCTAAGAGTGCGCAAGTCATACGGTTTTTATTGGTGTGAATACTGTTAAGAGATATTGGTATAAACGAATATTGGATTACGAATATTCAACATCACTATTATAGCTAGTGTAGTGTAGCTATTTAATACCAAATCTATGATCATATTCTAGCAAATTCTTTTGTTGATAGCCTCTTAACCACTCGTGACGTGTACATTTTCTTATCTATATTGGATGTAAAGATCAAAAAAAGATGTTTGATGAGTTTTGACCAATATAAGGTTTAGGGTTTAGCACGGGGTCCAAAACATATTGCATAGCCGATTTAGTTGGAACAGCTGGCTTATGAAGGCTTCAAAGAAGAGCGAAGTAGCTTCCATCTAGTACGTTTAGGACCCAATGAAACCTGGCTGGAAATCACCTAAACGGCCCTGAACTCTAAACCGAAACCCTAAACACTAAAACTCAAACAATGGACCCCTACACCTCAAGCCCTAACCCCTACACCTTGCATCCTAAACCAAAAGTCCAGAAATTTCAGCTCGTTCCATAGACGGTGTATGTGAATGTTTGCGGGTCTGGGACAAGCAGCATCTTCGTTGGTGGATGGTGCATGCTTAGCTTGCTTCGTTGTTTGCTTCGGGTTCACGTCTTTGTAAAGACTGTCTATCGGACCCCAGAGTACCACCTCCAAATGCTCAACATTTTGTTCCAATGCAAACCTCAAGTCTTTCACCTAAACCCTTATCCGGAAATGCCGCAGCCAATTTTAGATGCGCGGAATCTTGAGGGACCGCATGTGAGCTTGATCACCCAGCCATAAAAACAGTGAACTGAAATTCCAATTCCATGGTGCTTTCACCTCGTCTTGGAACGCACAGCAGCGTTCACACACAACCTTCAACACTAAACCCGAAACTCTGAAACGTTACCTCTAAAACCCAGAACCCGTCAGCCGCACCCGGCATTACGACACAGTTCGCCCCAAACTTCTCAGCTTTCACAGCCCAACACCTTCAAGCCCTTGCAGACTAGACAATCACGCCATGGCTGAGCGGAACGATCCGAAGGAGGGGTCCTCTGTTGAGCGCATTTGAGGTAAGGGGGCTTGGTAAGTAGGTGTGCGGTCGGGGTTGCAGATTGGGATGATAACCCCAATCCGTACACCCTAAAACCTACAGCCTAAACTTTAAACCCTGAACCCTAACCCCTAAACGCAGTTAGAGATCTTGTGGCGCCGTTTGCTGCTGTTTTCCTTATTTGGGTGTTTTTGTGTGCATACATAGATACATGCATACATACATACATACACACACACGAACGCATTTACATACATAGTCGTACATACATGCCTACATATATACATGCATGCATGCATGCATGCATGCATAAACAGACACGGAGAATGAGTAAATGTGTGTATATGTACACCCACATAAATCCATACATAGGTGCATACTTCTCATTTGTATGTATGTACCTATGTACGTATGCACGGACGTACATACGTACATACGTACATACGCACATACACATGCATATATGTGTGTATACACATGCATGTGTGCGTGTGCAGGCAGGTGTGTATTCATGTATATACTGTTTTGGCAAGATCGTAATCCCGGACCAGGTTTAGGGATTTTAGCTAGGGTTTGTGGTTTAGGATTCGGGGGGTTTGGGGTACGGTTCAGGGCGCGGACGAAGAACTGGTGACAGCATCCCGGAAGAGCGGTGGTGCGGCATCAATAACGAGTGGAGCGGCGTGTCGCGACTGGAAGCTGAGCCTGACCAGTGCGCTGGCCATCGGGTAAGTACTTAAAGGATCATGGGACGTAGTAACTAGGGTTATAATTAGGGTAACTATACTATAATAACTATAACCCCACTTAGGGTACTTATAACCTTACTTACTAAGTCCCATGATCCTCCAAGTATTGGGGACTCCCAGGACCCGAATGGACTGCCGAGTCACCGCAATGAGCGCTTTTGCAGGGTTCAGGGGGCCAGGGGTCCAAGGTTTAGGGGTTCAAGCCTCAGGGCTTTTGGGCTGAGGGTTAGTGTTCAGAGTTTAGGTGAAAAATCGCCAAGCAATCTCGGATTCCTGAAGATGCTTATGCCATAATTATCATTACGTTTTTAGTCATAGTTTTCCTCACTGCCGTGATACTAACCCCCCCACAACGAACTTGAACCCTAAACCCTGGCCTAAACCCTAAAACCCTAAACCCCGAAACCCTCATGCTGAAATACGGTTGATGATATAAATCCTGCATTACCTTAAGGACCCTAAACTATGTGAATTATGTTATTATGGGTCATGCAGGGTTTATATCATCAAGCGTACCTTTGTTGAGACCCGGCAACAACCCAGACCCAACCCTAAACCCTAAACCCTAAACCCTAAACCCTAAACCCTCAACCCTAAACCGTGTAAGGGCAGGGCCGGCGGAGCCGAAGCCTCTGAAGTTACCTTTAAAGGTTGCCTTTACCTTCATAAGGGTTCCTTTGAGGGGGTTTATGGGGGTTCAGGGTTTAAGGTTTTATATAATATCAGGTTACTTAAAGGATCAGGGGAGTCAGTAGGGTTATAATTAGGGTAACTATACTTATAAGCTACTTATAACCCTGTTTAAGGTACTTATAACCTTACTGACTAAGTCCCATGATCCTTTAAGTACCTTTACCTTTAAGGGTTCCTTTGAGGGAGTTTTAGGGGTTCAGGGTTTAAGGTTTTATATCACAGTTTGGGGGTTTTGGGGGAATTGAGAGTTTTGCGGTTTACTCTTGACGTGTCAAGGGTTCAGGGTTTAGGGTTCAATGACGAAAACACTAAGACGACTCAGGGTATGCACATGATACCTAGTCAGAGAGCCAGTTAGAGTCTATAAGTAGGTAGTACGTACTTCGGGCAATTCGAGGTATTCGGCAAGAGAGTGCTGCAGGAGTCGGAATAATAAACAAATAGTGGCTCCTTATTGTCCTAATAAAGCTATACTACAATCTGCCCCAAAATCCTATTGTAACTCTTAAGGCCCGCATTCTAAGCTCTGAAAGCAATCCTTCTCTGAACCCTTACAGAACCCGTTAAAAGGAAGCCTATCAAAACTATCGAGGCGACTATGTTGCCTGTCTTGGGAGGTCATCAAGACCATCGTGAAGGGACTGGAAAGCCGGGATGAGGCAAGGCTTTATGGCTTGCGGTTTAGGGTTCAGGGTTTGGGGTGTATGGGGAGAAGGTTTAGGGTTCGGGGTTTGGGGTTTATGGGGAGAGTGTTTCGGGTTCAGTGTTTAGGGGTTTGGGTCGTGCTCGTGTGGAAGCTTCAATTAAGAGGTTTCGGTAGGCAAGAGGCAACTTGACTGCTTTTGCCATTGCTGATTTCAAGACCAGTGTTTCTACTACAGGGGAATACTTGAGGACGAGAGTGCAGGCTCGAGGCATTGAGGCTTCACGGTTTAGGGTTAACTTAATGGTCTAGGGTCTATTGTTTTCGTGCTTTTGGGTTTACCTTGTGCGACCCTGAATGTGTTGTGCCTTTTGTTTCTGCCAGGACTCTATGCAAAGAAGCACGTTGCCCCAAGGATCCAAGATTGTAATGAACATAAGCTTTCCGAAATTTCTCCTTGCAGCTGTCTTAAGCCCAAATACAGTCGTATTGGGTAGATTGAAGCCCTAAACCGTCAAGCAAGCCCGAAACACCAGCCTCTTTTTTTCGGTTCTGGGGGTTTACGTCGTGTTGACAGCGAAGCGGGCCAACTGCGTGCACAAGCCTCGCATGGAGAAGGTTTGAGGTATTACAGATTTTGGTGAGAGCATCTACGGCTCCCTTGGAATACTGGTGAGCATGTATTCTGGATGCTGTCGTTTTGGAAGGGGCAATGCAACTCCAAAGTTATAAACCAAATGCATGCAACCGCTGCCGCCGTCACCCCAAGCCCCACCTCTTGGACCTACTACAGCCTACCAATCCACCTAAACCCGGAACCCTGGGTCGCTCTTCCGGGAAACCATGAACCCGAAACCCTGAGGCCCTGAACACCAAACCCCAAACCCGACAACCCCCCCCCCCCTTTACCCTAAACCCCCAAAGCCCAAAGCCCTAAACCAGTGAACCCCTAAACCCTAAACCCTTCAACCCGAAACCTACAAATCCGGAAACACTGCTCAATACATCAGGGGGTGTGGTAAGCGGCGTCACAATTTAGACAACCTCAGGTACAACCACATATAATTCCAATCACGGCACTTGTACTCTTAGTCACCAGGTCCCCTGACCCAAAACCTGAATAAACCGCATAAACCTTGATGAGAACCCTCATAGAGCTTAATACAACACTCGGACACCTCATTGCCTTACCTAAGTCCGCCGCTCCTCCAAGCAGCCATGGCCCAGCGGTGGGGACTCGCAACGGTTGGGTTTTGCCTCGGCTTGATCATCGCCCTGGATGCTTCAAGGCCACCGGTCTAGGGCATTGAGGTGTTTTGGGGTTTCTGAATCCTAAACCCTAGACTCAAAGCCTCAACCGTTCTGGAAGTTTCGAGCGCTAGGATTTTTCGGATAACACGGCTACGGGATTTTAAGGACTTACGTGTGTGTGTGTGTGTGCGCACGGGTGTGTGTGTGTGTGTGTGTGTCGTTAGAATGAATGCTTGGGACTGATTTTCTCCGGGAAGGGGGCTGGTATTTTTGCACTCGGCTCAACACAGGGTTTAGGGTTTCAGGGTCTAGGGGTTTATAGTCTGGGGTTTAGGGTTTCGTGGTTCTACGAGCTTGTTGCTTTATGGCCGGGAAAAACACCGAACAGGGTTTCGGGCCTATGGTTTGTGTTCTCAGGAGTGTTGGCTCGGCAGATCCACGGTAAGCTTTGCGTTTCGGAAACACGACGGTGGGTATAGGAAAGGGACTGCATAAGTTATAACTAGGCTTGCAAGCAATAGTCTCCATGAGGTTGCTTTTCTAACCCCAGATACAACCTGCTAGCCAAGTTGAGCGCTTGTTTTCGTAGGAAGCTTGGAAACACGTCCCGCGCAGGGGCTTCGCCGTCGTCAATCATCCCACGAAAGCAGTGCACGAGGTGGGCTTTAGGTTTCGAGATTTCGTATGTTAAGCCCCACACCCTCAACCCCAAACCCCAACACCCTAAGCTAGGATTTCGCCTTCGAAAATTGGATGTGTGGGCTTAAACCCTAAAGCCAAATCCCTAAACCATTGAGGGTGTAGCGATGCCGCAGCAGACATATGTAGTGGAGTCGGGGGCTGTGTGGACGATTCTCAGTTCCACGGGGCTTCGGGTTCAGGGGTTGGGTTTAGGGCTTAGAGTTTAGGATATGGGTTCAGGGGCGGGGTTTAGGGTTTATTTAGGAGTTTGGGGTTTAGGGGTCCAGGTTTACAGGTGCAGGGTTTAGGGGTTTAGGGTTTAGGAGTTAAGGGGTTCAGGGGATAGGCTATGTGGAAGATTCTCAGTTCATGTAGTAGCCCCTTTGACAGGCCAATGTTGGGCTTGTTGACCACCCCCCCTCTAGCAAAACATGATTTAGGGGTTTCTGCAAATAGGGAGTACCTTATTTTGGGGTCTTGATGATAAGAATCCAGCTATTTAGGAGTACTGTTTTAGGGTCCTCTATTTTTCGGAAACTCCCATATACTCCAATACCCTGTTCTCGTGATCCAGGCTTTGCTATGGTTAAGGCTTGCACACGACGAACCGCGAAATCAACGTATCCCGGCCCTCACCTCCTAAAGGCTTACCATGCCCAGAAACGTCTGCTCTGCACACAGCTGAAGCACCGAGACCCCAAACCCTAAAGCCCTAAACCCTGAACCCTGAACCCCTGAACCCTGAACCCTGAACCCTAAATCCTAAACCCTGAACCCCTGAACCCCTGAACTCTAAACCCCTAAACCGCTAAACCCCTCAACCCTAAACCTTGAACCCTAAAGCCTTGAACCCCAAACCCTGAGCCCCTAAACCCTACATTAAGCCCAACTCGTACCCCAGATACCCTGAGACACCCTGACCCAAAGCTCCTCACACGGGTTTGGGGCTTTAGGGATTCTGGGCTTTCAGGGTTTGAGGGCATTTCAGGGATTTGAGGTTCGGTTGTTGGTCTTGTTTCAGGGTGGGCCAGTGAGTAACCTTCGAAATCCAGGGTTTAAAGGGAACTCCAGAAAGTTGGAATATGGATTAATGGTAGGATCCCCTATAATTTACCTTAAAGGGGTTACGATAATGATATTCCAACTTTCTGGCTTCTACTGTAGGGGTTTAGGGTTTAGCCCGATCTGTTTTGTGGATCTTACTCGGATTCTCTTGCGCTTTCCGAACCACCCCTCAATTCTCAGCCCTACTTGGAGGATCAAGGTTCATTTGCAGGTTGTAAGTAATTTAGGGGCCTACATAACTGCCCATATTATTGTGGGGGTTCCTTATTATCATTGTAGTAGACTGGGCCCCGAAACTCTATTCTAATTATTAAGGCCCCTATATATGACGTTACCCGAGGTTAAAGGGCAGTGTAACTATGTTGATCGAGGATAAAGGTGGTTATGGCCATGGCTGCCGCTAGCTTCCTGCGAAACCTACTTGCTCAGTGCGGCCTACACCTCATGAGAGCCACCCTGAACTACCCTAAACCCTAAACCCCAAACCCTAAACCCCAAACCCTACACCCTACATCCTAAACCCTAAACCCTAAACCCTTGGCCAAGAAAAGGTGTGGTCGCGGTGGCTGCAAAAGAATGCCCGTACCTGAGGAGACAGAGTCCTAAAGGGAGGGTGGGTGCACTGGGATCCTTACTTGGAGGGTCGGGGGACTTAGTAAGGGCCTTTAAAGGGGATTCTAAGGGTTCCTTTAAAGGGCTCTATAAGGGTAGTATAGGGTTTAGGGTTCAGGGACTTAGTAAGTAGGTAGTAAGTAGACTTATAAGGACCCTAAAAGGGACCCTAATTGGGGTTATGGTAGTTATAAGTCCCTAAAACAGCCAGTTACTGAGTCCCCCGACCCTCCAAGTAGGGAATCTTAAGGGAACCTTATAGGGATTAGTCGGTTATCTACCCTCCCTGGAACCGCGTCCCATAAGGGATGCCGGTTTGGGTTCAAACTTCTTACCCAGAGATCCCAATACCACTTAAATCAGGAATATACCTTAAACCACAGTTTTAAGGCCCCTATGACTTAAGGTATACTTATTCCTTAATTTCAGGGGTATTGGGATCTTGGGGTAGAGTTTCGGGTTTAGCGTCCTACGGCCAGTTTGGGGTTTAGGGCTTATGGGGTCTACTTAAAGGATCATGGGACTTACAAACTAGGGTTATAACTAGGGTAACTATACTTGTAACCCCAATTAGGGTACTTATAACCTTACTTACTAAGTCCCATGATCCTTTAAGTAGACCCTAAACCCTAAACCCTATAGATCTCCTCTTAAAGGGGCCCTTACAGGAACCCTAGTTACTAAGTCCCATGATCCTCCAAGTAGGTTTTTTTCGGATTTAGTGCTTTTCGGGTTTGGGGCTTCAAAGGCAGACGCCCGGCCAGAACTCAGGATACCAGCTTCTGCTCTTCGGGGTTTAGGGTGTATGGTTTAGGGTTTACTGGGTTGTCCTTTGGGATCCTTTTTAATTTGCCCTACTATTTTGTAGAGAACCATAATAGTAAATAATTTTCAAACGGCTTAAAGGACAACTCGGTTTAGGGTGTTTAGGGTTCAGGGTTTAGGGTTTAGGGTGTATTGTTTAGGGTGAATGGCTTAGGGCTTAGAGTTTGTCTACGGGCTCCTCCTTGCAAGATGGTCTCTGTGACGCCGATTTCAAGTCGTTTCCCTTCTTTTCCATGCCTTCAGCTAAACTTGGCGGTCTAATTTTGTGGCCTTAGTGATGAAACAACAACGGCTTCGGGGTATTTTTTCACTTTTGCCTAGATATAATTCGGAACACTGGGGAATCGCTTCTGTTGCTTCGTCTGGCTCCGAGGCTATGTATGGAGCATTCTCTAAGGATAGGGACCCTCAGAGACACCCTAGTTTGGAGACCTACCCATGTCATGATACCTCTTCACAACCTGTATTCCAACTTGTTTAATATAGTGTACGGTATTCCCAACAACCATGGGATACTGCAGGTACCTTTTTGTTTACAGTCTAATGAGTCTGAACATTAAGTTGCCACAAGTACCCTAGTTGCAGTTAATCCTAACTGAAACCCTCCGCATAGCTTATCTGCCACGTCCCTTGAGCCTTTCAGTAAACCCGGAATCTGCATAGAGCTCTTCTGAAAGCTCACAGAAACCTTAAACGAGTCTTTTCCCGAAACCCTAAAGCCCTGAACCCTTAACCCTACACCTTCAACCCTAAACCCCAACCCGAAAACCTTAAACCCCTGAACCCTCAACCCGAAACCCCTTGGTGCATCAGCTCTTACTGTGGGGTTTCAAATCAAAGGGGAAAAGGAGGGACCCTTACCCTATAATGGGCTATATAATGGGTATATAATTCCTGTATCAAGGGTATATACCTAGGGGTCCTTATTAAGGGTATATACCTAGGGGTCCTTATTAAGGGTATATACCTAGAAGTCCTTATTAAGGGTATATACCTAGGGGTCCTTATTAAGGGTCCCTCTTTTTACCCGTGGATCAAAGGCCCCAACTCATCGGCCGACGGATACTTGGAGGTTCATGGGTGGTTGTCAAAATTAGGGTTTAGGGTTTAGGGTTTAGGGTCCTTATCATAGTGCGGCACCTAATATCTAGGGTACCCAAAAAAGGGACCGTAATTTTGACAACCACCCTCCTGGGACTTAGTAAGTACAGCTATGAGTACCTTACCAACCTTCTTTTTAACCCTAGTTACTACGTCCCCCAAGCCCCAAGCCCTAAACCCTAAAGCCTAAACCCTAAAGCCTAAACCCTAAACCCTAAACCCTAAACCCTAAACCCCTAAACCCTAAAGCCTAAACCCCAAAACCCTAAACCCTGAACCCCAAGGGCCCACCAAAAAGCTTTCGTGCTGAATCCAAGGGCCTCGAAATTCCGGAAGACTCCTGGTTGGCCATGGCCTCGGTCGTCTTGAACATCTAGCAGCATATGTTTTCACATATATATATATACACATGCACATGTATATATATATATATATATATGTATGTATATATATATATGTATGTATTTGTATATGTATATGTGTATGTGTATGCATATATGTATAAGTATAAGTATATGTATATGTGTATGCATATGTATAGGCGTATGCATATGTATATGTATATGCGTATGCATATGTACACGCATATGTATTTGCATATGTATATGCATGTGTATATGTTTATGTAGATGTAGATGTATATGTATATGTGTATGTATATGTGTATGTATATGTGTATGTATATGTGTATGTATATGTCTATGTATATGCATATGTATATAAATATATATACATATATATATATGTATATGTATATGTATATGTATATGTATATATATATATATATATATATATATACATACATACACATTTATGTAGGTATTTCGAGCAGGGTTTATAGGTAGTTAGTACAAGACGAGTTACATTGTTCGCATTAACTCGTGGTAATATTCTGTAATGCAGGAGTCGCAAGATCAGCAATACTGTTCGTGAGGAAGTTAAAGATACTTGCAAGATGATGTACTACAAAACCGTGTTCTAATTCTTTAGGCCGCGATGATATACCCTAAAGGTAACCCTCAAAGTGCACATAACTGGTCTTGTTTTGGACTGACAAGTACCATGTCCCCCTGTAGGATCCCTTTTAGGGCACTAGTAATTCTACTTGCTACCTACTTACTACGGTTGATGACATAAATCCTGCATTACCCAAAAAAAGGAGTATACCATATTCCCACAGTCAAGGGTTCTTAAGGCAATGAGGGCTTATATCATCAGCACTACGTCCCCTGCTCCTCCAAGTCGTTTGCTGAAGGGCCCACCCTGGGAGTCCGCACCTCTGAGCCCTTATTCCTTTTTTGTAGTCCTAGGTTCCTTATAAAGTTACCCAAAACCAAAAAGAGAGGCCTTTTTATTCTTAGGTTACTGGGTATCCTAGACAGAAGTCTCCTCAGGAATTATGTTTTTCATTTTTGCTCATCTAAGAGTCCAGGGAATATTAAGGATACGAGCTTTTATTATGGTTCCAAAGGGGGGGGTATAGTGAAGCCTTTACAGATGAAGCCCAACAGTTGGAAACCAAATAGCCTCAGTCCTCAACAGTAATATATAGGGTATCCTCCTACTCCGGTTTCAGTTTGAAGGTTAGGGTGCAGGGTTCAGGGTTTAGGGCCTCGGGCTTCTTTGGTAAGAAATGGGTTTGTAGGTTCTTGTCCAAGAAGGTTTGCAAGTTATGTTCAGGGTTCAGAGTTTTAAGTTTCAGGGTTTACGATGATAGGGATAGGGTTTAAGGTTAGCTTGATGTGCTTGTGGATGGACGCCAATCTCCCGTGGCTCACAGATTTAGGGATATGAGCGATAGTCATTGCCTGGCATAGTCGGCCCTTTCTAGGGAAGAAAGTGACTACGCATTGGCTCCTTCTATCAGGGCAGTACTTCGGGTGTTGCAGGACGCCCTTTCTAGTGCCAATCCGGTTCCGGGGGCTTGCCAAGTCTTGAAGCCAAAAGCACAGCAGTACCCGAACATATCGCATATCCAGGAACCAGTGCCAGGTCATCGCCGCAAGTCCAATAATATCACCCTATAACCCTGACGCCTAAACCACAAACCCCAAAGCCTAATCCACTAAAGCCCCACTGATCACTAGCAGTGGGGCCCTTCAGTCACGTGGTAGATCCTACATTTAGGTAGAAAAGGATGCTGCTGGCCCAAAGCCTGAAACCCTAAACCCTAAAACCTAAATCCATAAACTCCTATATCGGTCGATTCCTAAGTCCCAAATCCGAAATGGAAGAAGACTCGCAGATTGGGCTCGAGGGTTTTAGGGCTTAAGGCGAGGGGCCATTTTTCGTGGCACGCGTAACGTACATACATGAATACATATCTTTGTAAATATATATATATATATATACATACACTCTTATTTTTATATGTATACATTTCTATACTCCCTACCCTGAACCCTAGGGTTTGTATTGTATGTAGATTCTCAGGGATGCACATGCTGGAATCCAGCAAGCCGCAGTCTTAGGTCTTTTTTGCAGCGGCCACCCTAGGAAGGATCATGTCGATTTCTGTGGATGTGCATCTGCTGAGCGGCAAAAGTGTTTCCTTGGAAGTGGAGGCGGATGCATCTGTTGAGTCATTGAGGTACCGCGCCCAGAGTGCTCTGGGCACAGGTAGAGGCAGGCTGCTGAACTCTTCCGGAGAGGTCCTTGATGGAGCAACAACGATCGCGAAAGCGAAGTTGATGAGTGGAGACGTGCTCACCCTACAGGTGCACCAAGTCCGGCTAAACGCCACCCAGCTAGGCAGTCCGTTCTCTGCGTTCGCCGCAATTCTGGGTGATGGATCCGCGGTCACCTGGGGCGACGAGGCCCATGGTGGCGACAGCAGTGCGGTACGGGATCAGCTGCGAGATGTGCAGCAAATCCAAGCTTCTGGTGGTGCCTTTGCTGCAATACTGGGTAACGGATCTGTGGTCACCTGGGGTGACTCCGGCTATGGTGGCGACAGCAGTGCTGTACAGGATCAGCTGCGAGATGTGCAGCAAATCCAAGGTTTTTATGGTGCATTTGCTGCAATCCTGGGTGATGGATCTGTGGTCACTTGGGGTAATGCCCGCTATGGTGGCGACAGCAGTGCGGTACAGGATCAGCTGCGAGATGTGCAGCAGATACAAGCTTCTATATCTGCATTTGCTGCAATCCTGGGAAATGGCTCTGTTGTCACCTGGGGTAATGCCGACCAGGGTGGCGATAGCAGTGCGGTGCAGGATCAGCTGCGAGATGTGCAGCAGATCCAAACTTCTGAGTCTGCTTTTGCTGCAGTCCTGAGTGATGGATCTGTGGTCACCTGGGGTGGTGCCGGCTGGGGTGGCGACAGCAGCACGGTACAGGATCAGCTGCGAGATGTGCAGCAGATCCAAGCTTCTGGTGGTGCATTTGCTGCAATCCTGGGTGATGGATCTGTGGTCACTTGGGGTCACGCCGACACCGGTGGGGATAGCCGTATGGTGCAGGATCAGCTGAAGAATGTCCAGCAGATCCAAGCTTCTGGTCGTGCATTTGCTGCAATCTTGGTTGACGGATCTGTGGTCACCTGGGGTGGTGCCAACCATGGTGGCGACAGCAGTGTGGTCCAGGATCAGCTGCGCGATGTACAGCAAATCCAAGCTTCGCGGGGGGCATTTGCTGCAATCCTGGGTGATGGATCTGTGGTCACCTGGGGGAAAGCAAGGCATGGTGGCGACAGCAGCGCCGTACAGGATCAGCTGCGAGATGTGCAGCGGATCCAAGCATCTTTTGCTACATTTGCTGCAATCCTGGGTGATGGATCTGCAGTCACTTGGGGTGACGCCGGCACCGGTGGCGACAGCAGTGCGGTACAGGACCAGCTGCGAGATGTGCAACAGATCCTACCTTCGCCAGGAGCATTTGCTGCAATCCTCGGTGATGGATCTGTGGTCACCTGGGGCATTGCTTCCGACGGTGGGGACAGCAGCGCGGTACATGATCAGCTGCGAGATGTGCGGCAGATCCAAGCTCAAGAAGCATGCTGCGGATGATTTGC